>CM035444.1:79417154-79494654 GCA_020310875.1 Ceratopteris richardii
ATCTACCAGTCATCTCTCGCAATTTCTCGAATTCCTTTTCCATTCAGTCGACTCTCTGTGCCAGGTCATCATCATATTTAGGGGAATCCTCCTTGATCGCAACGCTATGGCAATCAGCTATCATCAAGCCGGTTCTTAGGTTTAAGACCACGTTTTCATGCTCAGACCTCGAAGGCCTTCCCTCAAGCTTTTGTTTGCTTTCAATTCCTTGGTTCTATTCTCCACAACGTGCAACTGTTCTACACACTTTGCGACAACCTCTCCTAATCTTGCTTGACTTTTCTCCAACTTTTCTACCTTGGTCCTCTCGCTATCCCGCTCTAGCCGAAGCAAATTGACTTGACATTCCAAGCTCTTTACGAGTTCCATCGGTGTAACCAAAATGTCGAAGAGCCATCCCTTTGTGCGAGGCTCCTGAAAGTGTGCCTGGTGGCACTGTCTCTCCATCAAGCCTAGTGATGCGTATCCACGTGTGATGCAATCCCGGGCTGCCCGAGACATAGAGAAAACTCCAGAGGCGGCTGTGAATGTCACTCGGAGATAGACATATGATCCGACTACCTCAATCGGTCCGCCTTCTACTGTGAAAGAACTATGTCTCCTACCCTATGCTGATGTATGAAAAATCATAACCTTGATTTTACCAAGGTTCACAGATAGCCTCTATGTATGCAGAAGTCCTCTAGGCCACGTAGGTGGTGCTGTAGACCTTCGGCAGACTCTAAAACCAACACAATATCGTTAGCATATAAAAGAATATGAACAGTGGTGCCTCGTACCTCAACGCCCTCCCCTCCCTGCTGTCGTATGAAGTCCACTATCTCATCAATGTATAGACCAAAGAGGGTGGGTGAAAGAGGGCATCCTTGCTTCACTCCAATGGTGCTAGCAAGTGAGTGAGTCTTTGAGATAAGCCTCCTCGACATCTGACTCTACCAGATACTCTCTCATATAAGGCATAGATCCCCCATATCATCTCATCTGGAGCACCGATATCAAGTAGGCGTTTGAAGAGTCTCTCCTTGGGAACTTTGTCGAAGGCTTTGCGGAAGTCCACAAAGCAGCAGTATAATCTCCTCTTCCTCACTCTTGCCTGGTCGATCAGGCATTGCAGAGTGAAGATGTGGTCAATGGTAGAGTAATCTCGTCTGAAACCTGCCTGTCCTAGAGCCCTGATGCCCTTCCTCTCGGCGAGGGTGCTCAACTCTGTCTCTAGCACTGCCCATATAATTTGGCCAATATGGGGCCAATCATGATCATCCGATATGTAGCTAGATCCATAACATCACCTGACTTATGAATGGGCACTATGGTGTGCTCAGTCCATGAGTAAGGGAACCCTTCAACTAGTGCACGGTTGAAGAGGTGGGCAATGAGCGGTGCAAGAGTCGTGCATCCATAGATGAGATGCTGTGCCTGTAAACTGAACTGGTCATGGGCTCTGCCATGCTGTAAATGGGAAATAGCGCGGCTCACCATAGTGGGTGTGAAGAAGTGAGAGCTAGTGGGGTGTGAGCTCTACGGCTTGGGAATGGGGGGCTGGCCTGGGATCTCGTATAGGCTCTCTGCATAGCTATGCCAAATGCTCGGGTCCCGAATGGGTGTCTTTTCTCTCCTCTCCCTTAGATGTCGCCACGCTAGTGCACTATCCAGACTCATGAGCAAATGGTAGATATCCCAGTACTGTCTCTCCTCCCATTCCCGCCTCTTGCAGCGAGTAAGGCTCTGCATGCGACGCTGTGCCTGTTTGTGTGTAATTTCCCCTCTAAGCTCTAAAATCCGTAGATGCTTCCTTAGCTCTCGACAATCTGCATCATACCAACGGTTTTGGGGCATGGATCCTGTGCGCGGAGGATGTGTATGTGTGCGATGTGGAAAACTGTGGATAGCTGAGTCATGAAGGATGGTGGTGATCTGTGATGTGTGTCCAAAGATGAGAGCGGATCGAGGGAGAGTAGCCTGGTATGTAAGTGGTGTGCGTAAACATGTGAGAGCTCGTGTGTGAAGTGTATTGTGGTGTGTGGCTCGATGAGTGAGGGAGGTTCTAATGGGATAGGAGATGAAAGTGTGAATGCGATATACGTATGGTCGGCACCAAGTGGGCGTCGTCCAATACTAAGTGAGGGGACAAGTGAAGCTCCAGAGATGGTACCTAAAATGTAGTGGACCGTTCTCTCACCCCCTCCGTGAGGGAAGCAAGTAAGTCCGCCCGAGCCTGGCCAACGATGCATCCCATTATATATAATGAGATGGTGTCGATTGCCTAACTCAAGGAGATGTCTATCATACCCGGTGGTGTTCTGACCCATATGTGCTGATACTCTACTAGTGCTAGTCTCATCCGGATCTCTGCCCCTCATGAGCTGTGGATGGTCCATGTCATATGCCTCGCGCTGACGTGATTGGGTGCGGCCATTGAAGTCTCCCATAAGGAAGACTTCACCTAGGGTGCTGTAAAGTAGTATCTCATCTGAAAGTGCTGTTATGGTGAGTCTCTCTCGCGGGTCGGTCCCCCAAGGTCCTGTCCTGCGTATCGGGATCCGCCAGGTGGGAAGTAGCATATGGCAATGTAAACCCAGATCTCTGGTCCTATCTCCATGCGGACCCACATGAATCGTGCCTCCTTGTCTCTTCCTATGATATGGATCCGGCTCTGTATCTCCTGTCTAAATATGATGGCAACACCCCCCGACCCTCGTGCTGGACTCTGTCTCGTCGTGGTCCTAAATGCAGATTCCCAATGAAAACCTCCAATGCGAGGTAGACCTCTCTCTGGGCTCTCGTGGGTCTCTGTGATGCAAGCAAAGTCATGAGTGTCTAGGATCTCTTCCAATCGGTCTGGCCGTGTCCAAAGTGCTCCATTGCAGTACCATACTGCTCCTCTGAGTGGTGACTCCTGATATGGTGTTGCCTCATAGGCCACGTATCCCTATTTGTAGGGAGTCCGTCGATGAAGACTTTACCGTCCCGGTAGAAGGCCTTCTTTCCCTCTCGTCGGGCCTAAAGAATATGTGGCATACATGTCCGACGGTGCTCTATCTGCATCCTCGTGAGATCCTTGTCCATATATAAAGCTCCTCCAGGTAGTCCGCGTAGTACTGGTCATCGTCGGAAGAAGGCGATACGTGTATCCTTAGAGCTCATACGAAGTATGAGTGCTCGTGGTCTGGACGTGTCTTTGCCAACCCTCCATGCCTCTGTGAAAGGCATGCTCTCGTATCCCAAGCGTCGACAGATATCAGTGGCATCTGCATCCGGTGATGTGCATTCTGAGAGATAGGTAATCCGTACATGTAATCGGCGTGTGTGTGTCGAAGCCTTTCTTCCTCGAGTGTGTCTGGACTCTAGAGAGCTCTCCCTTCCGTGCCTTTTCACTGACATCTTTCTTGACCCTCTTGTGAACTACTTCTACCCATGTCTCTCGAGTGGACTCCACTTCTGATCTGATTTCCTTTTTGAGCTCTTCCTTGAGTTCTTCCACTTGAGAGATCTCTCCTTCCTCTTTAACCCTGGAGATCTTCATGTGATCAATCTCTTCTTGAAGGCGGTGGATTTCAGCCTTCAATTCGTCTCGTTCCTCTTTGATGTCTTTGATTTGATCTTCAAAGGCTTTAATCTTCTCAAAAGCTCTTCTCATTTCTGGATTTAGTGCTTTGTCTGCCTCCTTTTTAACATCTTTGATAGCTTTACTCATCATCTCTTCCACCTCTTTTTTCTCTAACCGTGCCATTCTCCTCTTCTATTTATGTGTGCTTTTTAACTGAAGTAAACTGTTGTCTTCTTAAAAATGCCGTATGGAGCTGTTGATGGTAAGTGTTTGTTTCGTGGCCATTTTGCACAGGTACAGAGGTGTCAAGCTAGGGTTTCTGGCAGCAAACCCTAACACCTCTGAGTCATGTCTCATGAGAAGAACAGAAATTTCGAACTGCTCCTAGTACCAACTTCTTGGGGGAAATCAGAAGCCTCAGATCTGCTCTATCCACTGTCAGATCTGTTGTACCACTTCAGAGGTATCAGAGCTGCTGTACGTCAGCGGTGTCAGATCGATCAGAGGACTCAGATCTGCACGTCAGAGGCATCAGACCAGAGCATCAGGGGCGTCAGACCAGTGCGTCAGAGGCATCAGACCAGCACGTCAGATGCATCAGACTCAGATCAGTGCGTTAGGGGCGTCAGATCTGCGCGTCACACAGAGAGAGAGAGAGAGAGAGAGAGAGAGAGAGAGAGAGAGAGAGAGAGAGAGAGAGAGAGAGAGAGAGAGAGAGAGAGAGAGAGAGAGAGAGAGAGAGAGAGAGAGAGAGAGAGAGAGAGAGAGAGAGAGAGAGAGAAAGAAAGAAAGAAAGAAAGTCATATTAACGTCTTCTGGAGGCCAAACTTGGCCTATGAGACAAAAACCATGTACAAGTGTAGTAACCCTGTGTAGAAGATAAAATGAAATAAAAAGTATATCGCTACGCAAAGCTATATAGGGCTGGAAAAGGCTGGGGAGACGTGGCTCTGACTCTGCAGATAGTGGCCACCTAATACATGGGGGGATCCAAAATGTGAGTAAAACGCCCTAGCTACTGGTGATGGATGGAGGTGGGTGTAGTATGTGGTACATCGGTGGTGGTCTGAGTGCCTCCTAAAGGAAGACAACCCAGGGGGTGGTGGTACGCCTATGCTCCATCATGTGGTCGTAGGCAATCCTGATGCGTGAGATATCCTCCTGATATAGTCGTGGTCGACGATATCCGCCCATGCGTGGTCGGCGCCGTGCTCTCTGTGCTGCTGCCTGGTGTAGCGTGAGCCCTATAGATGGACCTCTCTGATGTATCTCAACTCGCTGAAAGAACTGCGTAATGGTCCGCTGGGTACTCACCCGTGGCTGATGTATGGGCTGTAGTGACCGCTCTCGCCTCTCGTATGCTGCTGTGAGAAAGCGTCCCAAGCGTCTCTGGTCTCCCATAGTCATGCACAGCTGGAATGACTCCTCGATCTGGAACTGTGCTCGTAGGTCTAAGTATGCTGGACATCTGATAACAAAATGCTCCTCACTCTCTACCTCTGTTTGGCATACTGGGCACCACCTCTCCTCACGGGGGACTCCCCTGGACCGACCCCTCTCAATCTCGAGCTGATGTGATGAAACCCGGAGCTGCCCAATGACGACTCGGAGGTGGTGGGGAAGGTATGTCTGCATGTATCTCGGGATCTCGATGAAGCCTGCGTCCGATATATGTAGAAAATGCTCGCGGTAATAGAGCATTTTCGGTGGCAATGTATCCCTAGGGCTCACCCATGTCCTCTGTATGTATGTATGCCATATCTCCTGACGCATGACCCTATTCCTCTCTTGATGAGAGAGCGAGTAGGTGGGTGCATGTGAGTCGTACTGTAGTGGTGGTAGCCTGTCTATGTCAAGGCCATGGTGGGCCAGTCTCGTGTCTGGGCATACCATGAGGAGGTGTCCCCAGCTAATGCCATATCACGTGATGCCTGGAAAGCACAATAAGCAATGCGCTCTGTATCCATGCTCCGAAGTCTGTGTAATAGGCATACTGTCTGGAATAGTGCCTCAACTAGCATCGGTGGTGCAGCGAGCTCTGCTCTAATGATATCATGTGGTACTGAAGGCTTGCTGCGGATAAGTCTCGCAATCATGAGGATCTGTGGCCTCTCTAATGCTGTCCATACTGATGTAGCTAATCCCGGCCCCCATATGGCTGCCCCATACATGAGCGCTGGCGTAACCAAAGTGTCAAAGAGCCACCCCTTTGTGCGGGGCTCCTGAAAATATGCCTGGTGGCACTGTCTCTCCATCAAAGCTAGTGCTGCGTACCCACGTGTGATGCGGTCACGGGCTGCCTGAGACATAGAGAAGACCCCTGATGCTGCTGTAAATGTCACTCCCAAGTAAACATATGATCCGACCACCTCGATCGGTCCACCCGCTGCTGTGAACAAACTATGTCTGCGTACCTGTGCTGATGTATGAAAGATCATGACCTTGGTTTTACCAAGGTTCACAGATAACCCTCTGTTTCTGCAAAAGTCATCTAGGCCATGTAGATGATGCTGTAGACCTTCTGAAGACTCTGAAACCAATACAATATCATCAGCGTATAAAAGAATATGGACAGTGGATCCCTGTACCTCAATGCCATCTCCCCCCTGCAGCTGTATGTAGTCCACTATCTCATCAATGTAGAGACCAAAGAGGGTGGGTGAAAGAGGGCATCCTAGCTTGACCCCGATAGTGCTAGCAAGTGGATCAGATAAGCCCCCTGGACATCTGACTCTACCGGATACTCTCTCGTATAATGCGTAGATCCCCCATATCATCTCCTCCGAAGCTCCGATATCAAGTAGTCGTCTGAAGAGTCGGTCCCTGGGAACAGTGTCAAATGCTTTGCGGAAGTCCACAAAGCAGCAATATAATCTCCTCTTCCTCACCCTTGCCTGGTCGATCAGGCATCTCAAAGTGAAGATGTGGTCAATCGTAGAGTAATCTCGTCTGAAACCTGCCTGTCCTGGAGCCCTGATACCCTTCCTCTCAGCGAGAGTACTCAACTCTGTTTCTAGTACTGCCCCATATAACTTGGCCAATATAGGGCCAATCATGATCGTCCGGTATGTAGCTGGATCCATAGTATCACCTGACTTATGAATGGGCACTATGGTGTGCTCAGTCCATGAGTCCGGGAACCCTTCAACCAATGCACGGTTGAAGAGGTGGGCAATGAGCGGTGCGAGAGTCGTGCCTCCATAGATGAGATGCTCTGCCTGTAAACCGAAATGGTCATGGGCTCTGCCATGCTGTAGCCGGGCAATAGCGTGTCCCACCATAGTGGGTGTGAAGAAGTCAGAGGTAGTAGGACGTGAGCTCTGCGGTCTGGGAATGGGGGGCTGGTCTGGGATCTCGTATAGACTCCGTGCATAGCTATGCCAAGTGCTCGGGTCTCGGATAGGTGTCTCCTGTCTCCTCTCTCTCAAATGTCGCCATGCCACTCCACTGTCTCGACTCATGAGCAGATGGTAAATATCCCAGTACTGTCTCTCCTCCCAATCTCGCCGTTTGCGGCGAGTAAGGCTCTGCATGCGACGCTGTGCCTGTGCGTGTGTAATATCTCCCCTATGCTCTAAAACCCGTAGGTGCTTCCGTAGCTCACGGCAATCTGCATCATACCAGCGGTTCTGGGGCATGGATCCTGTGCGTGGAGGGTGCATATGTGTGCGGTGTGGGAAGCTGTAGAGAGCTGAGTCCTGTAGGATGGTGGTGATCTGTGATGTAAGTGTTTCCAAAGGTGAGAGTGGATCGAGGGAGAGTAGGCGAGTGTGTAAATGGTGTGCATAAACGTGTGAGAGCTCGTGTGTGAAGTGTATCGTGGTATGTGTCTCAGTGGGTGAGGGAGGGTCTAATGGAATCGGAGATGCGAGTGTGAGTGTGATAAATGTATGGTCAGCCCCAAGTTGGACGTCGTCCAATACTAAGTGAGGTGATGAGTGAAGCCCCAGAGGTGGTACCCAAAATGTAGTCGACTGTGCTCTCACCTCCCCCGTGAGGGAAGCAAGTAAATCCGCCCGAACATGGCCAACGATTCATCCCGTTATATATAACGAGATGATGTAGGCTGCCTAGCTCGAGTAGATGTCTGCCATAGCCGGTGGTGTCCTGACCCATATCTGCCGATACTCTGCTGGTGCTCATCTCATTCGGGTCTCTAGCCCTCATGAGATGTGGGTGATCCATGTCATATGCCTCGCACTGATGTGACTGAGTGCGACCATTGAAGTCTCCCATAAGGAAGACTTCACCTAGTGTGCTGTAATGTAGTATCTCCTCTGAAAGCGCTGTGTATGGTGAGTCTCTGTCTCTGGTCGGTCCCCCAAGATCCCGTCCTGCATATCGAGACCCGCCTGGTGGGAAGTAGCATATAGCAATGTAAATCCAACCCCCCTGTGCTATCTCCATGCGAACCCACATGTATCGTGCCTCCTCATCTCTACCTATAATATGGATCCGGCTCTGTATCTCCTGTCGAAATATAATGGCCACTCCTCCCGATCCACGTGCTGTACTCTGTCTCATCGTGGTCCTGAATGCAGATTCCCAATGAAAACCTGCAATGCGTGGTAGACCTCTCTCTGGGCTCTCGTGTGTCTCTGTGATGCACACAAAGTCATGTGATGCCAGGATCTCCTCGAGTCTGTCTGGTCGCGTCCAGAGTGCCCCGTTGCAGTTCCACACTGCTCCTCTGAGTGGTGTCTCCTGGTGTAGTGATGTCTCATAGGCCGCGTGGCCCTATTTGATAGGGCGTCCATCTATGAAGACCTTACCATCCCGGTAAAAGGCCTTTCTCCCCTCTCGGCGTGCCTGGAGTATCTGTGGCATGCAAGCACGTCGGTGTGCCACCTGCATCCTCGTGAGGTTCTCGTCCATATAGAGGGCGCCGCCTGGTAGTCCACGTAGTACTGATCGACGTCTAAAGAACGTGGTCCGTGCCTCCTCGGAGCTCATCTTAAGGATGAGTGCTCGCAAACGTGATGTATCCCTCCCAACCCTCCATGCAGCTATGAATGGCATGCTCTCGTATCCAAGTCGATGGCAAATGTCAGTTGCATCGGCCTCTGGTGATGCTCCCTCAGGTAGGCCTGTAATCCGAATGTGAAGTTTTCGAGTGTGTCGAAGCCTCTCCTCCTCAAGTGTATCCTGGACTCGTGTGAGTTCTTCTTTCTGTACGTCTTCCCGAACTTCCTTCTTAACCCTTTTGTGTACTACTTCCACCCACGACTCTCGAGTGGATTCTACCTCCGTTTTGATTTCCTTCTTTATTTCTTCTTTGAGTGTCTCCACGTTGGAGATCTCCCCCTCTTCTTTCAAGTGCTCATAGGCTGTCCTCCAATTGTCTCTTTCTTCTGTGAGAGTCTTTACTTGTTCTTCGAGTCCTTTGACCTTATCCATTACTTGTTCTTCGAGGCCTTTGAACTTTTCCATCATTTTTCGTATCTCCATGTTGAGGTTGCGGTCTGCTTCCTTTTTGGCCTCTTTGAGGGCTTTAGCGATCAGTTCATCCACTTCCCTTCGGTCCATAGGAGCCATTTCAGAGATTAGGTTTAGGGTTTCAAATGTTTTTAGAGAGAGCGAAAGAAAAAAGAGAGAGAGAGTTCTGACTGTTTGCAAAGCAGGCTCCAAGTGCCAAACCCTAAATCAGGGTTTTGAAACCCTAAAATCAGAGTCTTCAAACCCTAAAATTAGTGCTTCATCTAAAAGCAGAGAGACATTCGAAGTCATTGCTGAGAGGGGAAGGCTGCAGAACCCTAAAAGCAAAGGTTCGAAACCCTAAAATCCAAGTTTATGCCTCCGGGACAAGCAGATTTAGGTCATCTGGACGGGCAGATTTGGGTCACCTGGACGGGCAGAGACAGAGAGGATTCGGGTACCGTCAGAAGCTGTGTCAGAGGGTGTGCGTCAGATGCTGCTGTGTCAGATGCTGCTGCGTCAGATGTGCGCCAGAGGGTATGCGTCAGAGGCGTCAGAGGGTCTGCGTCAGAGGTGTCAGAGGGCCGCGTCAGAAGCGTCAGAGGCTCTGTGTCAGAAGCGTCAGAGGGATGCGTCAGAGAGATGCGTCAGAGGCGTCAGAGGGATGCGTCAGAGGCGTCAGAGAGAGAGAGAGAGAGAGAGAGAGAGAGAGAGAGAGAGAGAGAGAGAGAGAGAGAGAGAGAGAGAGAGAGAGAGAGAGAGAGAGAGAGAGAGAGAGAGAGAGAGAGAGAGAGAGAGAGAGAGAGAGAGAGAGAGAGAGAGAGAGAGAGAGAGAGAGAGAGAGAGAGAGAGAGAGAGAGAGAGAGAGAGAGAGAGAGAGAGAGAGAGAGAGAGAGAGAGAAAGAAAGAAAGAAAGAAAGTGTTTTTACGTCTATTAGGAGGCCGAACTCGGCCTATGAGACAAATCGATGTACATGGGTGTATCTTCTGTCAATCAGAAAAGATAAAAGTGCTGAAAAGAAACTGGTTAAGCTGATATAGATCTCCGTAGTATGCATGTGGGGATACCCATGAAAGTGGTGGGGGGTGTATGGAGTGCGATATCTATGATAGTCTATATGCAAAAGGGTAGTACAACAACCATGAGAATGCATCTAAAACGACTAACTAGCTCCATCCTGTGCTAGTGGGTGGGATGTAATATGTGATACATAGGTGGAGGTGGAGTCAGGGCCACCCTGATGGCTGCAACGGGATCGGCCATCATCTGGGATCGTCTCTCCTCCATGGCGCGATGGTCACAAGCCTGGATCTCCGCAATCTGGTGTCGGTGAAGTCTCTGGGCCCGATATCCTATAGCACGGGGTCGTCTCCTAGCTCGAGATACCTGAGCCTGCTGAAGAGTCACCCCGCTCGGTATGTGGGCTGAGGGGGGGAGGGCTGCAGCACGTCGTGGAATAAAGAAGTCAGTGAGCTGACTCTGTCTCCCTCCTGTATGGAGTGCTACAGTAGGCTGGAGTAGGGAATCTCTGTGACTCTGTATCTCTAGTAAGAATCGCCCGAACTGTCGCTGGTCTCTAGAGTCCATGATCTCTCGGAGGGTGGGCTGCCCTGCAAACAGAGTCTCGTATCTGCCTCTGATGCCATCATATGCGCTACATCTGCATACAAAGTGCTCCTCATCCTCCATCTCTACTCTGCATACTCTGCATATCCGCTCCTCTCTGGGAATGTCTGCGGCTCTGCCCGTCTCAATCTCGAGTCGGTGTGATGAGACTCTCAGCTGGCCAATCGCTACCCTCAAGCTATGAGGCATGTGAGTATCCATGTAGCGTGGTCGCTGGATGAAACCGTCAGCTAGTATGTCTATGAACTGGTCTCGATAGTGCGATAGTCTCGATCCCATGTGTGCTGTGTGCCATGTCTGACTAATGTAGAGCTGCCAGAGATCCTGTCTGAGCACAACATTCCTCTCACGACGAGAGAGGTGGATGTGAGGTGAGTCTGGGTCATACTGAAAAGGCGGCAATCTGTCCATATCAAGTCCATGACTATCAAACCAGACTCTAACCTGAGTGTACCAAGCTCTCTCATATCCTAACTCTGATATCTGTATAGATGCCTCAAGAGCTCTGTGTGTGAGTCTATCTGTAGGGAGGTCCCTAATCCTCTGAATAAAGCAGATAGTCTGGAATAGTGCCTCTACTGCCATGGGTGGTGCAGCTAGCTCTGCCCTGATGATGTCATGTGGCACCGACTGTTTCCCACGAAATAATCGCGAGATCATACGTACCTGTGGCCTCTCGATCGCACTCCACTGGGTGACTGTGAGACCTGGGGCCCAAACCGTCGCAGCATACATCATAGCTGGTCTGACCAGTGTGTCAAATAGCCAGCCCTTCGTGCGGGGCTCCTGGAAGTGTGCTTGGTGACATCTCCGTTCTAACATGGCTAAAGCTGCATATCCACGTGTGAGTCTATCGGTGGCTGCCTGTCTCATGCTGAAGGGGCCAGGCAAGCTCGTGAATGTGACTCCGAGATAGACATAGGAAGTGACCACCTCAATCTGTCCACCACCAGCTCTGAATCCTGCTCCATTCCTCACCATGGGGGAGGTGTGGAAGATCATGACCTTGGTCTTGCCAAGGTTTACTGTCAAGCCCCTCTGTGTACAAAACTCATCCAGGGCCTCAAGGTGGCGCTGTAATCCCTCGGGTGACTCTGAAATCAAGACAATGTCATCGGCATATAATAAAATGTGGACATGTGTACCTGCGAGGTCTGCACCCTCTCCTCCAGCTCGGAGAATGTAGTCCTCAATCTCGTCAATGTAGAGACCAAATAGAGTGGGAGAGAGTGGGCAGCCTTGCTTAACACCGATGGTGCTAGCAATGGCCTCAGACATACCTCCTGGACACCGTACCCTCCCAGTCACCTGCTCATAGAGTGCATAGATGGCCCAAATCATCCCTGATGGTACTCCCAAGCTCTGGAGGCGTTGGAAGAGCCTCTCGCGCGGCACTGTATCAAAAGCTTTGCGGAAGTCCACAAAGCAGCAATATAGCCTCTTCTTCCGCACCCTTGCCCCATCAATGAGGCAGCGCAGAATGAAGATGTGATCAATAGTAGAGAAAGCTCGTCGAAAACCTGCCTGGCCTCGTGCTCGTAGCCCCTCAGTCTCTGCATATGAACTGAGCTCTGCCTCAAGTATGGCACCGTATAGTTTGGCCATGGTGTGGCCAATCATGATGGTCCTGTAGTTCCCTGGATCCAGGGTGTCGCCAGATTTGTGGATAGGCACAATGGTGTGCCTAGTCCACTCCTCTGGGAAGCCCTCTCCTATAGCCCGGTTGAAGACATGTGCAATCAACGGGGCTATAGTGGAGGCTGCATATATGAGATGCTCGCTCTTCAGTCCTGCCTGGTCTGTCGAACGTCCATGTCGAAGTCGTCGTATGGCCCTCTCAACCATCTTTGCTGTGAAGAGAGAAGAACTAGTAGGGCGAGGCTCAAGTGGCTGGGGAATGGGAGGCTGCCTAGGTACCTCATATAACCTCTGAGCATAATCATGCCATGTGTGTGGGTCTCCAATAGGTGTGGTCGGGCGTGGCTCTCGTAGGCTGCGCCATGCTGCAGCACTGTCCATACTCATAAAGAGATGGTATAGCTCAAGCTCCTGTGCCTCCTCAAAGGCTCGCCTCTTTCGACGTGTGAGAGTCTTCATCTGTCCCTTGGCCTCTCTCTCTGTGATCTCTCCCAATGCTCGCTGAGCTCGTAGTCGGCGGTAAAGATCTCTGCAATCCTCATCATACCAACGATGTTGTGGCATAGTCCCGGGAGGAGGTGTGTGACGAGAATGGATGGTGTGTGGGAAGGAGCTGATGGCTGATGTCTGAAGAACTGATGCTATCTGAGAGGTGAGTAGGGATAGTGGAGTGTCAGGATGAAGTAAGAGAAGACCCTGCTCGACTCGAGCCGCATATATGTGAGCTAGCTCGTGTGTGAAGTGGATGGTGGTGTGTGGGATGCGTGCTGCGGGTATGCGTGTAGGGGTGTCTCCCTTCAGGGAGAGTGCGAGGTATGTGTGATCGGCCCCAATGGGTATGGGTGGGATGGTGAATGAGGTAAGTAGGTGGATGGCCTCTCTGGACCCCATGACGTAATCTACTGTACTTCCCCCGCCATCTGTGACTGAGTGTGGTATGCATGTCAATCCTCCTGAGGTAGGCCACTGAGTCATCCCGTTATAGATAACGAGATTATGTCGAGAGCCTAGTCTGAGTAGGTGAGTGCCATAGTGAGTGTGTGTAGGGTCAGCTGAAGCTCGAGCTGTAGACTCATCCTCTATGGTATGTAGTATCTCCGGGTCTTCTGGGTCAAATATCTCACACTGATCATTGCCTGTCCTGGCATTGAAGTCTCCCATAAGGAAGACTTCCCCTAATGCAGAGTACTCTGTAATCTCTTCTGACAAGCAAGTGTATGGTGAGTCCTCCTCTCGATCTATGATAGCGAAACGCGAGCTAGAAGGAGCAAAGTAGCATAATGCTATGAAGATGATCCGCTCCTGTGAGAGCTGGAGTCGAATCCAAAGATATCTGGCCTGTGAATCACGTGCGACTATCTGTATCCTGCTCTGAAGTCCATCTCTAAAGAGTATGGCTACTCCTCCTGATCCTCGGGTGGTGTGCTGACGTGTACACTCTCTGTATGTGGACTCCCACTGAAAACCGTGGACACGAGGTAGGCCCCGGTTCGGGCTCTCATGTGTCTCTGTGAGCATAATGATGTCTTTGTCTTTGCGCACCTCTTCCAATCTCTCTGGGTGTGTCCATAGATCTCCATTGCAGTTCCAAACTGCAAGGTGTATCTCCTCGAGTGTCTCACAGGCCGCGAATCCCTATGGGATGGCCTTGCCATCAATGATGACACGACCATCTCTGTATGAAGCCTTCTTTCCTTCTTTGCGAGCTTGATGTACTCTCGGCATGCATGCACGACGGTGTGCTACCTGCATGGGTGTGAGATCATCGTCAAGGTAGATGGGGGGGCCATCAAGTGCTCTCAAAATCACCCTCCTGCGTAGGAAAGTAGATCTTATATCTTCGGAAGGGAAGTGTAGAATGAGAGCTCTCTTCTTCGTGGGGTCTCGTCCCGTTCTCCAAGACTTGATGAATGGGGGGGACTCCTCTTTGTAGCCGAGTATCTTGCATAGTGTTTTCCCATCGGACTCGGGGGTAGAGCCTTCTTTTTCTTCAATGCCCGTGATGCGTACATTGAGACGGCGGGCATGTCTCATCTTTTCTTCCTCAATAGTGGTGTGCACGATGAGGGCTTCTTCCTTTTGTGCTTTCTCTTTGGCTTCTTTTTTGATGTTCTTCTTCACTATGTCGATCCACCCTTCTTTGGTAGCTTCTAATTTGTTTTCCATGCTCTCGGTCAAGGATTTGGTGAGTTCTTCTTTGAGAGCTTCTGTCTTGTTCATATTAATCTCTCCCTCTTCGGGTGTAAGAGAGACCATTGAAGCTTTGAGGAGCTCCAATTCCTCTTTCATGTTTGCCCTCTCCTTAGTCCATTCTTCTTTCTCTTTTTGCCATGCTTCCCTCTCCTTATGATATGTTTCTACTTCCTTCTCGAGCTTTGAGAGGCGGCTGATGATGGCCGTGATAGTGGAGTCCACCATCTTCTTGTTTTCTTTGATAGCTATGGTCAGTTTGTCCTCCATTTTTGTCAAATCGTCCTTCTTAGCCGTAGCGCTCATTGCATTCGAAGATGAAAGAATGCTCAGAGTACTGAGCCTAAAGACTTGCGATGAAGACGGGAGCGCGCCCGATGCGCGATGGAGCAAGGGTGGGAGTGGCTAATAACTGTAGGAAACAGTTATTAGTCCGGGGCAAGGACGCACTTCAGAGAGCAAGGTCGGGTTAGGTTTTTTGGGGCAAGGTCGGGTTTGGGGTTAGGGTTAGGGTTAGGTTTTTTGGAGCAAGGTCGGGTTAGGGTTTCGAGGGATTAGGGTTAGGGTTAGGGTTAGGTTTTTTTGGCATTTTAAGGTTAGTGCTTGAGTCGTATGGATACATGATGTGGATTAGGGTTTCGATAAGGGTTGGAGGGTAAGTTGGTGACGGCTGTGGCTGGATCGGGGGTGCCGACGACTGTGGCGGGAACGGTTGACGCGTTGGGCAGGGATCGGTTGTGGAGGGCGGCGGGCTGGGTCGGGCAGGTGCAATGGTGGTGGGCGGGAGACGTCGGGTAGAGACCAGGGCGGAGTGAGGCAATCCCGGTGTAGGGCCAGGCGGGGCAGAGAAGGGCCGGGCAGCGCCGAGCAGAGGGAGGCAGGGCAGCGCCGAGCGGGTGCAGGGAGAGGGTCAGCGCCGAGCGGGTGCCCCGAGCAGAGGGCGGCAGGGCAGCGCCGAGCGGGTGCAGAGAGAGAGAGAGGGAGAGAGAGAGAGAGAGAGAGAGAGAGAGAGAGAGAGAGAGAGAGAGAGAGAGAGAGAGAGAGAGAGAGAGAGAGAGAGAGAGAGAGAGAGAGAGAGAGAGAGAGAGAGAGAGAGAGAGAGAGAGAGAGAGAGAGAGAGAGAGAGAGAGAGAGAGAGAGAGAGAGAGAGAGAGAGTCATATTAACGTCTTCTGGAGGCCAAACTTGGCCTATGAGACAAAAACCATGTACAAGTGTAGTAACCCTGTGTAGAAGATAAAATGAAATAAAAAGTATATCGCTACACAAAGCTATATAGGGCTGGAAAAGGCTGGGGAGACGTGGCTCTGACTCTGTAGATAGTGGCCACCTAATACATGGGGGGATCCAAAATGTGAGTAAAACGCCCTAGCTACAGGTGCTGGGTGGAGGTGGGTGTAGTATGTGGTACATCGGTGGTGGTCTGAGTGCCTCCTGAAGGAAGACAACCCAAGTGGTGGTGGTACGCCTCTGCTCCATCATGTGGTCATATGCTGTCGTGATGCGTGAGATATCCTCTTGATAAAGTCGTGGTCGACGATATCCAACCATGCATGGTCGACGTCGTGCTCTCTGTGGTGCTGTCCGAAAAGCGTAAGCCCTCTAGATGGACCTCTTTGGTGTAGCTCAACTTGCTGAAAGAACTGAGTAATGGTCTGCTGGATACTCCTCCGTGTACAATGTGTCGGCTGTAGTGACAGTTCTCACCTCTCATAAGCCGCTGTGAGGAAGTGTCCCAACCGCCGCTGGTCTCCCATAGTCATGCACAACTCGAGCGACTCCTCTATCTGGAATTGTGCACGTAGGTCTAAGTATGCTGGGCATTTGACAACAAAATGCTCCTCACTCTCTACCTCTGTCTGGCATACTAGACACCACCTCTCCTCTCGGGGGACTCCCCTAGACCGACCCCTCTCAATCTCGAGCTGATGTGATGAAACCCGGAGCTGCCCAATGACAACTCGAAGGTGGTGGGGTAGGTATGTCTGCATGTATCGCGGAATCTCAATGAAGCTCTCGTCCGATATATGTAGAAAATGCTCACGATAATAGAGCATTTTCGGAGGCAATGTATCCCTAGGGCACATCCATGTCCTCTGTATGTATGTATGCCATATCTCCTGACGAATGACCCTATTCCTTTCCTGATGGGAGAGAGAATAGGTGGGTGCCCTGTCTATATCAAAACCATGGTGGGCCAGCCAGTCTCGTGTCTGGGCATACCACGAGGAGGTGTCACTTGCCAATGCCATATCACGTGATGCCTGGAAAGCACGATAAGCCATGCGCTCTTTATCCATGCTCCGAAGTCTGTGTAATAGGCATACTGTCTGGAATAGTGCCTCAACTAGCATCGGTGGCACAGCGAGCTCTGCTCTAATGATATCATGTGGTACTGAAGGCTTGCTGCGGATAAGTCTGGCAATCATGAGAATTTATGGCCTCTCCAATGCTGTCCATACTGATGTAGCTAATCCCGGCCCCCAAATGGCTGCCCCATACATGAGCGCTGGCGTAACCAAGGTGTCGAAGAGCCACCCCTTTGTGCGAGGCTCCTGAAAATATGCCTGGTGGCACTGTCTCTCCATCAGACCTAGTGCTGCGTATCCACGTGTGATGCGGTCACGGGCTGCCCGAGACATAGAGAAGACCCCTGATGCTGCTGTAAATGTCACTCCCAAGTAAACATATGATCCGACCACCTCGATCGGTCCACCCGTTGCTGTGAACAAACTATGCCTGCATACCTGTGCTGATGTATGAAAGATCATAACCTTGGTTTTACCAAGGTTCACAGATAAACCTCTGTGCACAAAAGTCATCTAGACCATGTAGGTGATGCTGTAAACCTGCTGCAGACTCTGAAACCAATACAATATCATCAGCATATAAATGAATATGAATAGTGGACCCATGTACCTCGATGCCATCCCCCCCTGCTGCTGTATGAAGTCCACTATCTCATCAATATATAGACCAAAGAGGGTGGGTGAAAGAGGGCACCCTTGCTTCACCCCGATAGTGCTAGCAAGCGGATCCGATAAGCCCCTTGGACATCTGACTCTACCAGATACTCTCTCGTATAAGGCGTAGATCCCCCATATCATCTCCTCTGGAGCTCCGATATCAAGTAGTCGTCTGAAGAGTCGTTCCCTAGGAACAGTGTCAAATGCTTTGCGGAAGTCCACAAAGCAGCAATATAATCTCCTCTTCCTCACTCTTCCCTGGTCAATCAGGCATCTTAGGGTGAAGATGTGGTCAATGGTAGAGTAATCTCGTCTGAAACCTGCCTATCCTGGAGCCCTGATACCATTCCTCTCAGCGAGAGTACTCAACTCTGTCTCTAGTACCGCCCCATATAACTTGGCCAATATAGGCCCGATCATGATCGTCCGGTATGTAGTTGGATCCATGGTATCACCTGACTTATGAATGGGCACTATGGTGTGCTCAGTCCATGAGTCAGGGAACCCTTCAACCAATGCAGGGTTGAAGAGGTGGGCGATGAGCGGTACAAGAGTCGTGCCTCCATAGATGAGGTGCTCTGCCTGTAAGCCGAAATGGTCATGTCCCCTGCCATGCTGTAGACAGGCAATGGCGCGTCGCACCATAGAGAGAGAGAGAGAGAGAGAGAGAGAGAGAGAGAGAGAGAGAGAGAGAGAGAGAGAGAGAGAGAGAGAGAGAGAGAGAGAGAGAGAGAGAGAGAGAGAGAGAGAGAGAGAGAGAGAGAGAGAGAGAGAGAGAGAGAGAGAGAGAGAGATGAGAGAGAGAGAGAGAGAGAGAGAGATTTTCCTTCCAAACTTGGCCTATGAGACAAAACCATGTACAATTGTAGTAACCCTTGTGTAGAAAATAAAATGGAATAGTACTTGCTACACAAAACTGTGGAGGCTGAAGAAGGCTAGAAACAACCCCAAGATAGTGTACCGGGTGATGGAGAGGTAGTGGGGATAATGTAGTGGTGCGTGGGGAGATGTGGCTCTGACTTTGCAGATAATGGCCACCTAATACATGGGGGGCCCATGACAGGAGTGAATATGTATATCCTAACTACATATAATGGGTGGAGGTGGGTGGAGTATGTTTTACATCGGCGGCTGTATGAGTGTCTCTTGAAGGAAGGATACCCAAGTGGTGGTGGTGCACCTGTGCTCCATCATGTGGTCATGAGCTATCATGATGCGTGAGATATCCTCATGGTATAGTCGTGGTCGTCTGTATTCAGCCCTATGTGGTTGACATCACACTCTTTGTGCCGATGTCTACGGGAGAGTGAGCCCTATGCCTCTGGAAGGCGGTCCCGTCTAATGTAGCTCATCTCGCTGATAGAACTGAGTAATGTTCTGCAGGGCAGTGGGTACTCACCCTTGTCTGATGTGTGGTTGATGCGTGGGCTGTAGCTACTACTCTCGTCTCTCATATGCTGCCGTGAGGAAATGTCCCAACCTCCTGTGGTCTCCAGTTGTCATGCACAACTGTAGTGACTCCTCTATGTGGAAATGGGTTCGTAGATCTGAGTATGCTCGTCATCTGGTAACAAAGTGCTCCTCACTCTCTATCTCTGTATGGCATACTGTCTTGAAGAGTGCCTCTACTAGCATCGGTGGTGCAGCGAGCTCTCGTATGATGATATCATGTGGTACTGAAGGCTTGCTGCTTATGAGTCTGGCAATCATGAGAATCTGTGGCCTCTCCAATGTTGTCCATGCTGATGTAGCTAATCCTGGTCCCCATATGGCTGCTCCATACATGAGCGTTGGTGTAACCAAAGTGTCGAAGAGCCACCCCTTTGTGCGGGGCTCTTGAAAGTGTGCCTGGTGGCATGGTCTCTCCATCAAGGCTAGTGTTGCCTATCCATGTGTGATGCGATCCCAGGCTGCTTGAGACATAAAGAAAACCTGAGAGGCTGCTGTGAATGTCACTTCGAGATAGACATGATTTGACTACCTCAATCGGTCCGCCCACTGCTGTGAAAGAACTATGTTTCCTCACCTATGCTTACATATGAAAAATCATAATCTTGGTTTTACCAAGGTTCACGGATAGTCCTCTATGTATGAAGTTGTCTAGGCCGCGTAGGTGGTGTTGTAGACCTTCTGCGGACTCTGACTCTGAAACCAACACAATATCATCAGCATATAAAAGAATATGAACAGTGGTTCCTCGTGCCTCAACACCCTCCCCTCCCTGTTGTCGTATGAAGTCCACTATCTCATCAATGTATAGACCAAAGGGGGTGGATATAAGAGGGCACCCTTGCTTCACCCTGATGGTGCTAGCAAGTGAGTGGGATAAGCCACATGGACATTTGAATCTACCAGATAGTCTCTCATATAAGGTGTAGATCCCCCATATCATCTCATATGGAGCTCTGATTTCGAGTAGGCGTATGAAGAGTCACTTCCTAGGAACTGTGTCGAAGGCTTTGCAGAAGTCCACAAAGCAGTAGTATAATCTCCTCTCCTCACTCTTGCCTGGTCGATCACGCATCTCAGAGTGAAGATGTGGTCAATGGTAGAGTAATCTCGTCTGAAACCTGCCTGTCCTAGAGTCCTGATACCCTTCCTCTCGGTGAGAGTGCTCAACTCTGTCTCTAGCATTGCCCCATATAATTTGGCCAATATGGGGCCAATCATGATCGTCCGATATGTAGCTTGATCCATAACATTGCCTGATTTATGAATGGGCACTATCGTGCGCTCAATCCATGAGTCAGGGAACCCTTCAACCAGTGCACGGTTGAAGAGGTGGGCAATGAGTGGTGCCAGAGTCGTGCATCTGTAGATGAGGTGCTCTGCTTGTCAATTGAACTGGTCATGGGTTTTGCCATGCTCTAAATGGGAAATAGCGCAGCTCACCATAGTGGGTGCCAAGAAGTAAGAGGTAGTGGGACGTGAGCTTTGCGGCCTGGGAATGGGGGGGCTAGTCTGGGATCTGGTATAGGCTCTTTGCATAGCTATGCCAAATGCTCGGGTCTCGAATGGGTGTTTGCTGTCTCCTCTCTTTCAGATGTCACCATGCCATCGCACTATCCCAACTCATGAGCAAATGGAAGATATCCTAGTAATGTCTCTCCTCCCATTCTCGCCGCTTGCAGCGAGTAAGGCACTGCATGCGACATTCAAACAAGCTATGTGTAATATCTCCTCTAAGCTCTAAAATCTATAGATGCTTCCTTAGTTCCCGACAATCTTCATCATACAAATGGTTCTGGAGCACGGATCCTATGCGTGGAGGATGTGTATGTGTGTGCTGTGGAAAACTATGGATAGCTGAGTCATGAAGGATGGTGGTGATCTGTGATGTAAGTGTGTCCAAAGGTGAGAATGGATCGAGGGAGAGTAGCCTGGTGTGTAAGTGGTGTGTGTAAACGTGTGAGAGCTCGTGTGTGAAGTGTATCGTCGTGTGTGGCTCAATGAATGAGAGAGGGTCTAATGGGATAGGAGATGAAAGTGTGAATGTGATAAATGTATGGTCTGCACCATGTGGGAGTTGTTCAATACTAAGTGAGGGGATAAGTGAGGCTCCAGAGATGGTACCCAGAATGTAGTTGACCGTGCTCTCACCCCCTCCGTGAGGGAAGCAAGTAAGTCGGCCCGAGCCTATCCAACGGTGCATCCCGTTATATAACGAGATGGTATCGGTTGCCTAACTGAAGCATATGTCTGCCATACCCGGTGGTGTCCTGACCCATATCTGCTGATACTCTATTGGTGCTCGTCTCATTGGGATCTCTGCCCCACATGACATGTGGATGGTGATTGGTCCATGTCATATGCCTCGCATTGACGTGACTGGGTGCGGCTATTGAAGTCCCCCATAAGGAAGACTTCACCTTGGGTGCTGTAATGTAGTATCTGATCTGAAAGTGCTCTGTATGGTGAGTCTCCATCTCGGGTCGGTCCCCCAAGGTCCTATCCTGCGTATCGGGATCTGCTTGGTGGGAACTAGCATATGGCAATGTAAACCCAGCTCTCTGATGCTATCTCCATGCTGACCCACATGTATCGTGCCTCCTCGTCTCTTCTTATGGTATGGATCCAGCTCTGTATCTCCTGTCTAAATATCTCAACCCTCGTGCTGCACACTGTCTCGTCGTGGTCTTGAATGTAGATTTCCAATGAAAACTTGCAATGCGAGGTAGGCCTCTCTTTGGGCTCTTGTGGGTTTGTGATGCAAGCAGAGTCACGAGTGTCTAGGATCTCTTCTAGTCCGTTTAGGCCATGTCCAAAGTGCTCCGTTGTAGTTCCACACTGCTCCTCTGAGTGGTGACTCCTGATATGGTGTTGCCTCATAGGCCGCATATCCCTATTTGATAGGGCATCCATCGATGAAGACTTTACCATCCCGATAGAAAGCCTTCTTTCCCTCTCATCGGGCTTGGATAATCTGTGGCATACATGTCCGACGGTGCTCTATCTGCATCCTCGTGAGATCCTCGTCCATATATAAAGCTCCTCCGAGTAGTCTGCGCAGTACTGGTCGTCGTTGAAAGAAGGCAATACGTGTCCCCTCAGATCTCATACGAAGGATGAGTGCCCGTGGTCGGGACGTGTCTCTACCAGCCCTCTATGCCCCTGTGAAAGGCATGCTCTCGTATCCCAAGTGTTGGAAGATGTCAGTGGCATCTGCATCTCGAGAAGTGCCTTCTGAGAGCCCCGTAATCCATACATGTAATCGACGTGTGTGTCGAAGCCTCTCTTTGTCGAGTGTGTCTTGGACTCTAGAGAGCTCTCCCATCCGTGCCTCGGCCTCACTGACTTCCTTCTTGACCCTCTTGTGAACTACTTCCACCCATGTCGTCCGAGTGGATTCCACTTCTGATTTGATTTCCTTTTTGAGCTCTTCCTTGAGTTCTTCCACCCGAGAAATCTCTCCTTCCGCTTTAACCCTGGAGATCTTTCAACGAACAATTTCTTCTTGAAGGTGGTGGGGCTCTTCTCATTTCTTGATCTAGTGCCTTGTCTGCCTCTTTTTTTTACTTCTTTGATAGCTTTATTGATCATCTCTTCCACCTCTTTTTTTTTTTTTCTAATCGTGTTAAATAACACCTCTTCTATTTGTATGTGCCTCAAAGCTTAGAGGTTTTAGCGTATCCCTCATGAATGCTTAATGTAAAAATGTAAATCAGAGCTAGGATGCTGGTTTGAAACAAATTTGATGGATTAGGGTTTGCGACTCTCTATTGTACCCATCGATTAGTGTGCTCTGTGGCTGATGTCGCGAGGTAGGGGTTGTGAAACCGTAAATCTTCTTTAGGGTTTCAGGGGGCAGCGAGGGTCCTTTTAGGGTTTCGGGAGGGGCAGCTAAGGTTCTGGGACGGGCGACAGAGCTCTATGTTGCAGAGGACAGCAACGGGACAGCCGGTAGTCAGGCAGCGGCCGCAGAGGATGTGGCAGAGGTGTGCGAGGAGGGAATCGGCTGCAGAGGACGGGGAGAATGCGCGCGAGGCAGCAGAGACGCAAACAGAGGACAGGGCGGCAGCAGCAGATGATGGGGCCGCGGCGCGGGGAGGGAGAGAGAGAGAGAGAGAGAGAGAGAGAGAGAGAGAGAGAGAGAGAGAGAGAGAGAGAGAGAGAGAGAGAGAGAGAGAGAGAGAGAGAGAGAGAGAGAGAGAGAGAGAGAGAGAGAGAGAGAGAGAGAGAGAGAGAGAGAGAGAGAGAGAGAGAGAGAGAGAGAGAGAGAGAGAGAGAGAGAGAGAGAGAGAGAGAGAGATTTTACGTCTATTAGGAGGCCGAACTTGACCTATGAGACAAATCGATGTACATGGGTGTATCTTCTGTCAATCAGAAAAGAAAAAAGTGCTGAAAAAACTGGTAAAGCTGATATAGATCTCCGTAGTATGCATGTGGAGATACCCATGGAAGTTTTTTGGGGGGGGGGGGGTATGGACTCCGAGATCTATGATAATCTATATGCAAAAGGGTAGTACAACAAGCATTAAAATGCATCTCAAACGACTAACTAGCTCCATCCAGTGCTAGTGGGCGGGTGTAAGATGTGATACATAGGTGGAGGTGGAGTCAAGGCCACCCTCATGGCTGAAATGGGGTCAGCCATCATCTGGGATCGTCTCTCCTCCATGGCGCGATGGTCATGGGCCTGGATATATGCAATCTGGTGTCGGTGAAGTCTCAGGGCCCAATATCCTACAGCACGGGGTCGTCTCCTAGCTCGAGAGGTCTGAGCCTGTTGAAGGGTCACCCCTCTCGGTGTGTGAGCTGAGGGGGCTCCTCCACGTCGTGGAATAAAGAAGTCAGTGAGCTGACTCAACCTCCCTCCTGTATGGGTTGCTACAAAAGGTTGGAGTAGGGAATCTCTGTGACTCTATATCTCTAGTAAGAATCGCCCGAGCTGAGGCTGGTCTCTAGAGTCCATGATCTCTCGGAGGGTGGGCTGCCCTATAAACAGTCTCGTATCTTCCTCGGATGTCATCATATGCGCTACATCTGCATACAAAGTGCTCCTCATCCTCCATCTCTACTCTACATACCCTGCATATGTGCTGCTCTCTGGGAATGTCTGCGGCTCTGCCCATCTCAATCTCTAGTCGGTGTGATGAGACTCTCAACTGCCCAATCGCTACCCTCGAGCTATGAGGCATGTAAGTATCCATGTAGCGTGGTCGCTGGATAAAATCGTCCTCCAGTATGTCTAAGAACTGGTCTCGGTAGTGTGATAGTCTCGATCCCATGTGTGGTGTGTGCCATGTCTGACTAATGTAGAGCTGCTAGAGATCCTGTCTGAGCACAACATTCCTCTCACGACGAGAGAGGTGGATGTGGGGTGAGTTTGGGTCATACTGAAAAGGAGGCAATCTGTCCATATCAAGTCCATGACTATCAAACCAGACTCTAACCTGAGTGTACCAAGAGAGAGAGAGAGAGAGAGGGAGGGAGGGAGGGAGGGAGGGAGGGAGGGAGGGGGGGGGGGAGGGGGGGAGAGAGGGGGGGGGGAGAGAGAGAGAGAGAGAGAGAGAGAGAGAGAGAGAGAGAGAGAGAGAGAGAGAGAGAGAGAGAGAGAGAGAGAGAGAGAGAGAGAGAGAGAGAGAGAGAGAGAGAGAGAGAGAGAGAGAGAGAGAGAGAGAGAGAGAGAGAGAGAGAGAGAGAGAGAGAGAGAGAGAGAGAGAGAGAGAGAGAGAGAGAGAGAGAGAGAGAGAGAGAGAGAGGTATGTAGGTAGGTAGGTAGGTAGGTAAGCGAGGTGGGCAGGAGTGCGGGCCCGGGGGGGGAGGGGTTGGGCGGTGTGGCAAGTAGGGTAGGAAGGTAGTGTAGCATTGGGTAGCATGGGGTAGCGTTGGGTAGGTAGGTAGGTAGCTATAGGTAGATAGATAGATAGATAGATAGATCGATCGCTGGCTAGCTGGCCAGGGAGGGAGGGCGGGGTCTCTGGTACCCGTAGGTCTGAGACCCTAGTCTAGCTTTCTATGTCTTTGTTTGTTGGAGGGTGAGACTTGGACGACCGGGGGGGGGGGGGGGGGGGGGGGGGGGAGTGTAGGTCGTGTCTCAATTTGCAGGAAGAACTGGGTGATCGTATGCTGTCTTCTCTGCTCTCTGATGGTCTCTATTGTATTGACAACTCTCCTTTATGATATGTAGCAGTGAGGAAGCGTCCAAATCACCACTGCATATATACTGATTGTGGGAAACATTAGTTGTTGGAATTTGAATTACAATAGCTCATTTTTGCCTAAGAAATCCAAATTTCAGGGCAACGTGCCTTGAAAATTCGGGGCTTTTGCAGAACTTAGCTCTTACACGTATCATTGTTGCTTTATGCATGCTTTTTGTTGCAAAACAACAATGAATTGTTGTGATCTTTTGCAGAAGTTAAATTCTGAATTTTCTTGCAGGAAAAGTCAAAGTTTTGCATTCGCCGATTTTTGATCACTTGTGGTGCATTTTACTTTGTTGACCCTTGAAACATCTGAAATGGAAGCTTCTTGTTTAAAGTGAAATCTCTTTTCGAGATTAAAGGGTTCAAAGGGCATGATTTTGACCTATGGAAAGAGAGATTGAAGGGCATTCTTTTCTTCAAAGATTGCGAAATTGTCATAGAATATGTGAAGTATGAAGATATAACAAAAGCAAAATGGGCCACTATGAATAAGAAAGCTATTAAAAATATAAAAATGGTTGTTTAGATGACATTTTAGTGGACTTGAAGGGAATGACCACAACTTTATTACATTTGGTGCGAAAGCTAGTGAGTATGCAACTCCATGAATCAAAGAGTTTGTAGAGCAGAGGATTGCCTTCTTTTGATGATAAACTGAAAGCTATATTCTTGTTGATGGCACTGCCTAACTCGTGAGAGATATAGGTTTCTCACTTTTTAACAACACCAACCTCACATTTGATGGTGTAGGAAAGCAAGTGGAGAGGGAAGTGGTGCATCCAATATGGTAAGAGAACGATCAATGTCTAGAGAAAAAGAGTGGAAATGCATAGAGGAAAAAAAGGTAAAGGAGATGTGACCTCCATCAATGTGGTAGAAAAGGTCACAAGAAATCGGATTGCGGGTATTGCAAAGCAGAGCTTGACAAGAAAAAGAATGCAAGTGACAAGAGGAAAGGGAGGACAAGACTGATGTGCAAGACAACTCCAAGGACAAGGAGAAAGAGGAGGCCAATGTGGCCTCTAGTGTTTTCATAGAGTTGTATGATATGAGGATATACCATGTGCCACAATATCAGCTCATGATGGCTATGCATATGATGCTTCTGTTACGTGTCATGCACAAGATATGTAGATCACTAAAAGTGATCTAATGGATGCCCTACTTATCCCAAGGGCCCATTCAAAGATTGTGCTGTAACCATGCACATTCATCTGTCCTACAATCAATAGGCTCTTGTTTATGCCTTGAACTTAACATAGATCATGTAAATCAGCTCCCTTGCATCACTGAAAGACAAATGAACCAATTCCATCAATGGAATATGCATGATTGTTCGGCAAATATACATTTCCATGATGACTTGCATGAAAATGGAATATGCATGATTATTCGGCAAATATACATTTCCTTGATCAAGTTTATGGGGGTGCTTTAAAGTTTATATTTTGTCTATTTTGTTGATGTTTATTCTCGTAAGATTTGGGTATATCTGTTGAAATATAAAGATGAAACCTCTGCTGCATTTAGAAAGTTTCAGGCATGTGCGACCATATAGAAAACTAAAAGGCGAGGTGTCTATGTACAGACTTTGATGTTGAGTTCACAAGTGCTGGATTTACCAAGTTCTGTGAGTTAAATGGCATTAAGAGGGAGCTAACAGTCTCATACAGCTGCTCTTCTAATGGTTTGGCTGAAAGTTATAATAGAAATGAGAGGATGAGATGCATGCTGTCCAAAACTAATATCCTTCATGGATATTGGGGAGAGACTCTGAAAGCTGCATTTGATGTTTGCAATAGATTCCCTCACATATCCCTGAAAGGTGGCATCCCTAGAGAGGTTTGGTCCAGCAAACCCGCTTCATATGACGACCTATGCATCTCTGGCGGTGATGCCTTTGTACACATAAGACTTGAGTTGAGAAGTAAGTTAGATGCAAAGTCCATCAAAGGTACCTTCATGGGTTATGGTGATGGAGGGGAAATGGGCTACAAGACATGATATCTCAACAACTGGGTATACAAAATCAACACTGTTGATGGTACACCGAAGTACAAGGCAAGGCTGGTTGCTAAGGGATATGTTTGGGAAGAGGGCATTGATTTCCAAGGCAAGGCTGGTTGCTAAGGGATATGTCTGGGAAGAGGGCATTGATTTCCAAGAAGCGATCTTGCTGGTGGTTAAAATGACTACATTACACCTATTGTTTGCTCTCACAGTGGATTTGGATTTGTAATAATTCCAAATGGATGTTGAAACAACTTTTTTGCCTGATGATTTCGATGAAGAGCTGAACATGAAATAGCCAGAAAGATATGCCATTCATGTTAAAGAGCATCTGAGGTGCAAGCTGAAGGAGTTTGTATGGGCTGAAACAAGTCCCTAGGCAATGGTAGAAGAAGTTTGATGCATTCATGCTCACACATGGGCTCAAAAGAAGCTGCAGACCACTATTTGTACACCAAAAGGGATGATGATGGCCAATCAGTATGCTTCTGTAAAAGTAAATGATACGCTACTGGCTGGGCAGTGGGAAGAAAAAGAGCGCTCTAAATGCTATGAAACAACAGCTGAACAGTTAATTTTCAACGAAGAACCTTGGGAAGCTGAGCATGGAGAAAACTCTTAGGACTCTTAGGAAAGAGATATGAACTACCTCTTATCCTTTATTAGTTGGGCTCACACATGAGTGCCAAGTGGCACTCATGTGAGTAGCCACCTGGCAGTATCTATGATGATAGAGAGATCATATGGAAGTACGTGCGTGGCTGGGAGGACAATCGAAAAAAAGCTCTCCGTGTTTCTTTGCTCCATCGGCTGGACTTTCATCTTGGAGTTTGTGCAGACCTACTCCCAAAAATAGGAGTTTGTGCAAAACTATGATGTATACATGTAATATGGGTTGTGGATATGGGATATGGGTCATGGGTTTGTCTTGAAAAGCTTCAGGTTCTCAGTTATGGGTTCTTAAAGTCACCCTTCCATGAAGATTATCTTTTTAACTTCCTACCCGTAACATATCTATCTTCTCCGCACCATAGCTTGCTCATATGATATTCGATTTCAGAAATTCTTGTCATGTTAGGAAGCTACACTCCCAAGCTTCGCTTAGAGACCATCATTGTTGGATTTGGACAAGATTTGGTTAACCAAAATCTCTTTGCAACGCTTCAGCAGGAACTAGGTGGCCACTTTCGGGCCTAGTTTTTCATCATACGGTGTCCAAATTTTACTTTTTTCACTTGGGATAGCTTTATATCTTTGAATCCTCGCGAGACCCAAACAAAAATTGGAAATATCCGGTTGGTCCGAGGAGCTTCTAATCACCAAAAACCAACAAGAACAATGCCAAAACCATGTAGCAATAGCCCCAACCGGGCAAACTGAGTGAAACTGAAAAACTTTTTGAGATTTGACCGTCCTCACCAATCCAAGAAATGTAGCCAAGCACCTGTACTTAAGGGCTTAGACAATTTCTAGAAAACCAGGGGGTCTGTTGGAGGCTTAGATAAAGCCATTAAGAGAAGTCAAAAGGAATCCTCCTAAGATGTTTAGGAGGCAATCAAGTATGCCCAGATTTATGAGGACGATAACCGTCCTTAATACACTCCTATGGAGACGGATCAGCCCCTCAAGCCTCTTAGTACGACTAAATTCAAGAAGAAGTTGCCATTTGGAAAAAACAGAGTTTTTATTAAAAAACAAAGATCACAAGGGCCTAGGTTACCTACAGATCAGTTTCAGAGGGCCAAAAGAGAGAACCTGTGCTTTAGGTGTTTGTCTCCTAGCCATTCACAGTGGAATTGTCCACTCAAAAGAGGGGAAGAGAAGAAGAGGGGGCCAGAGACTAGTACGACCCCTAAAAAGGACAAAAAGGCAGTCCACCTAGTGCAGACCCTTTCTATTCATGGAAGCTCTAGCTGCAAGGGAGTGGAGGTGATTCACGAGGATATAGAGCACACCTGTTTGACTTAGTCATTGTGGTCATCACAATTTGGACCACATGACCTAGTTAAACTGCATGGTAGTGTGTACAGGACCAGGGTGCAGGTCATGATAGATGACTCTGCCACTCATAACTTTATAAACTATGCTCTGATCAAGAAATTAAAGATTCTCCAACAACCCAGTGCACATAAATACATAGTATCTATGATGCAAGGGCAAGATAAGAGGATATGGGATACTATGGTATCCAATTTGGAAGTCAAGATGTAGGACTATACAGATTATATGGACTTTCAAATTATGAATATGGAGAGGACAGAACTTGTGTTAGGAAGAGAGTGGCTATGGGGGTTGGGAGACACACTTAAACATAGCTATCAAAACAACACACTTGAATTTTAAAAGAATGGAAGTAAAGTTTGTATTCAGGGAGAGAGAGATGTACCTAGTGCACCTCTCATTTCATCATTAGAGTTGTATATTCTTTGTTATTCTCCACATGTACAGGAGATGTTTTTATTGTATATTCATGATATTGAGCATTGTACAGATATTTCATCTAGGAATGTAAATATGGACATAACTTTCTTGTAAGAGTGTGTTGTTAAAAGTTTTAAGGATCTTATGTTTGAGTATAGAGATGTTTTTTCCACTGACTTACCTAGAGGGCTACCACTTGAGAGAGGGGACATTGACCATGCTATCGAGGTAGTTACTAACACTAACCCTATTTGTAAGCCACCTTATAGGCTTAGTGTTTCTCAACATGAGGAGTTTGAGAGGCAATTGCACGATTATTTAGATAAGGGCTTCATTAAACTTAGTAACTCACCTTGGGCATCGCCAATGCTCCTAGTTAAAAAGAAAGACGGCTCTATGAGGCTATGTATAGATTATAGAGCACTTAATAAGCTAATTATCAATAATAGATTTCCAATGCCTAGATTGGAAGATCTATTTGATTAGTTACATCAAGCTAGGTATTTTACCAAGCTTGATCTTAGATCAAGATATCATCAGATTAGGATTAGGGCAGAGGATGTCCCTAAGACTGCATTTAGGACTAAATATGGGCACTATGAGTTTTTGGTGATGCCTTTTGGTCTCACCAATGCTCCTTCTACTTTCATGAAGCTCATGAATAGTGTTTTACGGCCTTATCTAGGACACTTTGTATAAGATTTTTTGGATGATATTCTGATCTACAGTGCATCAGAAGAGAAGCACTTGGAACACTTAAGAAAAGTATTTCAAGTGCTACGGAAAATTCACTCTTTGCTAAGGAGTCAAAGTGTGAGTTTTTCAAAACAGAGATTAGATACCTTGGGCATATAGTCTCCCAGGATGGAATCCAGATAGATCCTGAAAAAGTAAGGGCTATTATGGAATGGCCACATCCAAGGAACTTGGAAGAGCTGCAGATCTTCCTAGGTTTATCAGGTTTCTATCGAAGATTCATTAAGAACTATGCCGAAATTGCTGTCCCGATGATGGAATAGCTTAAAGGGAAAGGGAATGCCTTTCATTGGGAAGACGAACAGAAGCAAAGTATGGAGAAATTGAAAGTAGCAATTGCTATAGCTCCACTTCTACATATAGCAGATCCCAACAAACCATTTGTGGTTGAGATTGACACGAGTGATTTTGCCATAGGAGCGGTTATAGTTCAGGATGGTCGACCAGTAGCTTTTGAGAGTAAGAAACTAAAACCGGCTTAGAAGAATTACTCCGTCTATGAGAAGGAGTTGTATGCAATTGTCCATGCTTTGAAGAAGCGGCATCATTATTTATATGGTGCCAAAGTTACGATAGTGTTTGATCAAGAGAGCATTAAGTGGCTCTCTAATCAAACAAACCTTAAAGGTCGTAAGGCCTGATGGGTAGAGACCCTTCAAGAGTTTGATTATGAGCTTAGGTATAGGAAGGGAAAGTTTAATGTAGTGGCTGATTCACTTAGCCGCATGCCTATGCTCAATGGACTGAGTTTTACTCAGATCACTAGTGAGATACTTGAATCCATTAGAGGGAAATGTAGGCTTGATCCTGCATATTCTGAGATTTGGGAAGCCATAGAGAATGGGGATCGTGATATACGGGTTTCCAGTAAGGATGGAGTATCGACGGGTATTCAAGAAGGATTCAAGTGGAAGAATTACAGTGTCTATGATGGATATCTGTTATATAAATGTAAAATGTGTGTCCCTAGAGATCTTGAGATGAGACGTCATATTTTGTATGAGTGTCATTACACACCTAGTGTGGGATACCCAGGAGTTAACAAGACTTATGATCTTGTTAAGAGGCAGTTTTATTGGTCTGGACTTCATAAGGACGTCCTAGAGTATGTGCTTAAGTGCACCAAATGCCAGGTTAACAAAGCTGAGAGATTGAGGATTGGAGGACTACTCCACCCATTGGATATTCCTAATGGGAAGTGGGAGAGTATCTCCATGGACTTTATAGTCGGATTACCTAAGACACAGACAGGGCACGACTCGGTCTGGATAATTGTGGATAGATTAACCAAAATGGCTAGGTTTATTCCAACATGTACTACAGTGAAGACACCAGAGTTGGCTAGGCTCTTTGTAGAGAACCTATACCGGTTATATGGTCTTCCTTTAGACATAGTCTCTGATCAAGATAGGAAGTTTACTAACCACTTTTGGAGAGCGGTCTTCAAAAGGTTGGACACGAAACTTAGTATGAGTACGATCGAGCATCCATAGTCGGATGGGCAAATAGAGAGGGTCAACCAAATCCTAGAGGATATGCTTCGAGCATATGTGAATGAAAGGCAAACTAATTGGGAAGAGTACTTACCTATAGTAGAGTTTGCATATAATAGTGCCAAGCACTCTTCCACTGGGTATAGTCCATTTATGCTTATGTATGGGTTTCAGCCAAGAACTCCTTATGCAGTAGGCCTGCAGAATGAGAAAGTTCAAGTTGCAAAGGACTTCTTGGAAGAGATGAACGATATGCTTAGGCTTGCTAAGGACAGCATTAGGAAAGCTCAGGATAGAGCTAGAGCCGATGCTGACCCTCAAAGGAGAGATATCAACTTTGAGGTAGGAGAGCACATCTATCTTAGAGTTCCATCTAGATCTGAAACCATGAAGACGGGATCTTGTCCAAAACTATCTCCTAGGTATTGTGGACCTTTCCAAATACTTAAGAGAATAGGAAAGATGGCTTACCAGCTCCAACTTCCAGAGAGTAGTGAAATCCATCCAGTTTTTCATGTTAGTCGGCTTAAGAAAAGGCTGGGTGAATCTGATAACCTCATTCCAGATAGTGAGGTAGTAGAGCCTATTTCTGTTCCATCTATTCCACATGAGCCTGAGAGCATACTACGCACTCCAGAGAAACGGATGAGAAGTCACTTGTATAAAGAGTGTCTAGTAAAATGGAAAGATAGTTCAGAAGATGGTGCCACTTGGGAGCAGGTTAGCACCATTCAGAGACGGTTTCCTAGTTTTAGATTATCTTCCCAAGAGTCTTCTTAAGGGGAAGGATGGGCGAAACAACATGGAGATATGACCATGTACATGAGGTACATGGGGATATAGTGGGAGTACTATTTCCATTATTTCTCTCTTTCTATTAGACTTTCCAATCCCATTTTTGAGGACATAAATGCAACTAAGGGGAAGGAAATGTTATGTGAGAAAACTCTTATGACTCTTAGGAAATAGGTATGAACTACCTCTTATCATTTATTAGTTGGGCTCACACATGAGTGCCAAGTGGCACTCATGTGAGTAGCCACCTGGGAGTATCTATGATGATAGAGAGATCATATGGAAGTACGTTTGTGGCTAGGAGGACAAAAAAAAAAAAAGAGCTCTTCGTGTTTCTTCGCTCCATCGGCTGGACTTTTGTCTCGGAGTTTGTGCAGACCTACTCCCAAAAATAGGAGGGCCACAAGAGGATCTACGACTTGTTAGATATGCTCAATACTCCATCCTCATGTGACCACAAATGATCCATGGTGTTATAAGTTGTAAGGTCCCAAGCCATTATGAGAGCCCGGACATTTGTGGAACCCTAACTTCTAAGTTAGATGAGGTCTATGTGTGACCGTTGATGGTTGTAGATGATCTTTGTGAGCCTAGCCATTAGGTTAAGTAGGGCATAAACTTCCAGGCCATTGGGTTGCCATTTAAGATGAAAATAAACGCCTTGTGGCGTCATGCGGTTTTCCCATAGAACCTTAATGGGGGGAGTGCAGAGGGGGCTTGCCCCCTTCTACGGGGTCCGGGGGGCCTATCCCTCCGGCCCGTAGGTCTGAGACGATAGGACTTCTGGTCGTGGAGATATTGTCGGATCGTATATTTTACCGACTATTTTGTATCTCCCAACTATGTTTATCTATACAGAACGGCCTTGTAAAAGCTATATAAGCACGGCCCAGGTTGAGCTTTACATAGCATTGCGCACTAGTAAGCCCTTCATCTAGAGTCTGTTTAGATCGCCATCTAAGCTCCACATTGGGAGCGCATGGGTGGACAACACCATCATTGTAACTGCATTACGCTCGACAATCTGAGAATTTGAGTTCTCTATCTCTCAGTCTGCGTCTTTGTCTGCGTTTTTCTCTCAACATTTGTCTATAGGTCTATTCCGCTGTGCTGTTATTTTCTTACATGGCATCAGAGCTCAGGAGGCTTTGAGTGGTGCAGAAGCACAAACGCAGAGGTTGCAGAGGTCTGAACAACAAAAGAGAGAAGATATCAAGCAGTGCGTCATCATCTACGACTCGGGGCCAAGTTGGTTCATCAACATGAGTAGGTGGCGCACAAGCAGGAGTAGCAATGATGCCGGTCATCCCAACATTGCGGATACGGCCACCAACCTTAACAGAAGGTAAACTTGATGGTAAGAACTACACCCTGTGGAAGTTCAAAATCACTTCTATTCTTGATTCGTATGAGCTTTTGGAGAATGTTCTTGGGACTGATCATGAGCCCCAAGAAAGGCCTGATCTAAATAATCTTGGTCGAATGATTCCTCATGATGCTGATCTTCTACGTGCTTGGAAACGTAGAAATGCAGATGCACTCTGTGCTCTTGTTACAAGTACTTCTGATAGTGTTCTGACTCTCATTCAGCATACTACGAAGGCATATGAAGCATGGAACATATTGAGAAATCAATATGAAACTCCTAATCAGACACGGATTCAGAACTTGGAGAATCAGCTTGCAGCAGAACAGTTTACTGATGGGGAGACTGCAGAGGTGTTTATCACTCGCATAAAGAATCTACGAGATCAAATGGCGGGAGAAGGTGTTCAAAAGTCAATTGAGGAGCTAGCTCGACGTTGTCTTCGAATCTGTCCACCTAAGTTTGATGGTTTGGTAACTTCTCTTAATACTCAAATCAGACCTCAACCACTAACTTTTGAAGAATTCAGTGCCTTACTCATGGAGGAGGAGCTGCGGCTCAAGGCAAGGAGTGGTGATAGCAAAGGAGATGCTGCATTCACAGCAAATGGGAGGCAAAACAGAATCTTCAAAAGATGGAGACAAAAAGAAGAACGACAAAAAGAAGTTCAAGGGAGAGTGTTTCCACTGCAAGAAGAAGGGACACAGAATCCAAGACTGTTGCATCAAGAAGGCAGAAGAGAAGAATGGCTCTTCAAAAGGTGGCAAGGGCAAGGAGTCTGCCAACACAGCAAAAACAGAGCTTGAGTTATTTGTTACGATAGAGGAGGTGTGCTCCTCGGCTAAAGATTCAGGAACAGATGACTCATGGGTGTTGGACAGTGGTGCATCTGTCACATGACGAGTAGAAAAGATCTTTACAGTTCCTTACAGCCTCTAAAGGAACCCATCACAGTAAAGATAGGAAACAATGCAAGATGTCCTGCAGAGGGTGAAGGTACAGTTTCTTTCATTAACTCTAATGGTGATATCGGAAAGCTTTCAAATGTGTTGTGTGTTCCACAAATAAAACGAGATCTACTTTCAGTAGCTTCTATAATTGATGAAGGTCATCAAGTATCTTTCAGTAAGACAGGAGCTAAGATTATGGACGGTAACAACAACGTTTTTGGGACTGGCATAAGGAGGAACAACCTGTATGAGTTGTGTGCTCTTACAGCCACTACAAACATGGGCACAAGGAAGCTATGGCATGAGAGATTCGGCCACATTGGATACCATGTACTGAAGGAGATGCATCAGGGGTATGGTTGCACACCTACCATCGATTGCAGAAATGAAGGAACCATGTGAAGCTTGCATGATGGGCAAGCAACAGAGGAAGGCGTTTCCACAAGAAAGCAAGAACATGGCAAGCTATCCTCTATAGTTGGTGTATGCTGACTTGGGCGGAAAACTGCCTACACAGGCCTTAGGCGGATCTTCCTACTTCATGTTACTTGTCGATGACTATAGCAGGAAGATGTGGGTGTACTTCCTTCGCGATAAGGCTCAAGCTTTTGGTAAGTTTAAAGAATGGCTTCAGTTTGTTGAAACAAGAAAATGAAGAAATTCAGGACAGACGGTGGTGGTGAGTTCACAGAGTTTGAAGCGCGGGTAGGGTTCGTTCTAGGGGTTAGAAATCTCCTAAATTCAAGTTTTTCTCTCCTGAGAAGAGGAAAGTAAGACGGACCCAAGGATTTTTGCAAGAGTAAGGGAATGAAGCATCAAGTCATAGTGGCACATAGTCCTCAACAGAACAGTGTTGCAGAAGTCGGAATCGAACCATCATGGAGATGGCAAGGTGCATGTTGAAAGGAAAGGATTTGCCTAATCAATTTTGGGCAGAGGTTGTCAACACTGCTGTCTACATCTTGAATCAAAGCTACACCAAGGCACTTGATGGAAAGACTCCACAAGAAGCCTACACTGGTAAAAAACCTTCTGTTTCCCATTTCAAAGTATTTGGAAGTGAATGTATGTACATGCTCCAGATAGGGAGAGAAACAAACTTCAACCAAAAAGCATCAAACGTATCTTCTTAGGGTACAACGAAGAAAAGAAGGCTTATAAGCTTTATGACCTTGAGGCTAAGAAGATCATGGCGAGTCGTGATGTGGTGTTTAAGCAGGAGAAGCCACATGCAGTGGCGGAGGAAAAGAGAGCTTCCACTTTATCATCAGGCGAAGGGGCAATCCACTATGAACCTGGCCCAAGAGCTATCTCTTCTACATAAGAGAAGGAAGCGTCATCTTCATATGATGAGTCTGAAAGTCACCAACCTGCCGACACCCAAGTGGAAAAGCCATTGCCACGTTGGGTGAGGCAGCTCTATGATTCTGCAAACCCCACCCCACAGTCACTAGAACAGGTTGCAGATGGACCGAGGTGATCACAGAGAATAGAGGAACATAGATGGGCAAGCGCCCATATTGTAAACACGGCCGTGATGGCTGATCTCATTCAAGAAGAAGCAAAGGAAGCAAACAATGTGGAAGAGGCACTCCATGATATGAATTGGAGGGCTGCCATGCAAGCAGAATACAACAATATCATGAAGAATGGAACTTGGGAGCTAGTGGATCGACCCCCTAAGCGTAAAGTCATTGGCACCAAGTGGGTCTGGAAGCTAAAGTACAAGGCTGATGGTACTCTAGAAAAGTATAAAGCAAGACTTGTTGCACAGGGCTACTCACAAGCTGAAGGCATTGACTCTTGTGAATCATTTGGCCCAACTGCAAGAATGACTACTATCCAAGTAGTACTAGCTGTGGCTGCACATAAGCATTGGCAAGTCTATCACATGGATGTCAAATCAGTGTTCCTGAATGGAGACCTCAAGGAGGAGGTATATGTGTCTCAGCCACCAGGCTTTGAAGCTCCCCATTCAGAGAACAAGGTATGTAAGCTGAAGAAGGCATTATATGGGCTAAAACAAGCCCCTAGAGTATGGTACAAGCGGATAGACAAGTATCTCCTGGATCTAGGTTTCAAAAGATGTGCTTCTGATGCTAACTTGTATGTTCTAAAGAGAGGAGGGAAGACAATTGTGCTTGTACTCTATGTAGATGACCTTGTGATTACAGGAAATGATGATGCTCTTCTTCAACAAACAAAAGATGCCCTGAGTTCATAATTTGAAATGACAGACTTGGGCTTAATGCATTATTGCTTAGGTCTTGAACTTTGGCAGGAACCAGGGAAGATTTTCATCTCTCAACAAAAATATGCAAGGCAGATATTGAAGGCATTCGACATGGAGGATTGCAAGGAAATTTCTACACCTATGGAGGTCAACACAAAATTATCTATTGAAGATACTTCATCTCCAGTGGATATTGGAAGATACAGGAAATTAGTTGGAAGTCGCATCTACTTGTGCAATAGCAGACTAGACATCTCTTATGGTGTTGGAGTAGTAAGCAGGTTCTCTAATAAGCCTTGCCAAACTCATTGGAAGGCAAGCATGTAGATACTCAGGTATGTGAAATGAACTATTGATTATGGTATTCTTTATGAAGAAGGATCATCTCTGGTCGGATACTGTGACTTAGATTGGGTAGGAGATATTGATACCAAAATTTCAGTTTCTGGATATTGCTTTTCTTTGGAATCAGGGATTTTCTCTTTGATTAGTAAGAAGCAACCGACTGCAGCATTATCTTCTACTGAAGCTGAGTACAAAGTTGCATGTGTTGCAACATGTGAAGCAGTATGGTTGAGGAGGATCCTATGGCACATAGGAATACAAGGACAGGAGGCTACAGAATTGAAGTGTGACAACCAAAGTTGCATGGCCATCGCCAAAAATCCTGTTTTCCATGCATGTACCAAGCACATAGAAATTCAATATCACTATGTGTGTGAGTTGATTGAGGACGGGGTCGTGGAGATAAGCTATTGTTCTACTGAAGAAAATGGAACAGACATCTTCACCAAGGCTCTTGGGAGAGAGCAACTTCTTCGACACTTTCCAAAGCTTGGGATTGGACCAAGGAGGTAGTTCACGGTAGGGTGGATATTGAGGGGGGGTGTTAGATATGCTCAATACTCCACCCTCATGTGACCACAAATGATCCATGGTGCTCTAAGTTGTAAGGCCCCCATTATGAGGAGAAGCCATTATGAGAGCTCGGACATTTGTGGAACCCTAACTTCCAAGTTAGATGAGGTTTATGTGTGACCGTTGATGGTTGTAGATGATCTTTGTGATCCTAGCCATTAGGTTAGGTATGGCATAAACTTCCAGGCCATTGGGTTGCCATTTAAGGTGAAAATAAAGGCCCTGTGGCATTGCACGGTTTCCCCATAGAACCTTAATGGGGGGAGTGCAGAGGGGGGCTTGCCCCCTTCTGCGGGGTCCGAGGGGCCTATCCCCACGGCCCGTAGGGCCGAGACGGTAGGACTTCTGGTCATGGAGATATTGTCGGATCGTATATTTTACCGACTATTTTATATCTCTTGACTATGTTTATCTATACGGAACCGCCTTGTAAAAGCTATATAAGCACGGCCCAAGTTGAGCTTTACATAGCATTGCACTAGTAAGCCCTTCATCTAGAGTCTGTCTAGATCGCCATCTAAGCTCCAGATTGGGAGCGCACGGGTGGACAACACCATCATTGTAACTGCATTACACTCGGCAATCTGAGAATTTGAGTTCTCTATCTCTTAGTGTACGTCTATCTTTGTCTGCGTTTTTCTCTCAACTCTGTCTACAGGTCTATTCCGCTGTGCTGTTATTTTCTTACACGACCAACATTATCAAAGCACAAATCCTTTGAGGAAAGCTTATCTTAGGGGCAATTAGCCAATAAAAGGATGAACATTGGTGAATCAATTCAACACATATTTTGAAACTTAAGGATTTATGTGATCAACTTCTTAAGGTTGAAGTGAGCATATCCGATGAAGAGATGGTGAATACTCTCGTAAATTCACTTCCATCTACATATCGTTCTTTTGTTACTTCTCTTTCTCTCTTTACAAGAGATATTGAAATATCATTTGAATAATTGCAATTCTTGTTACTTCAAGATGAAGACCAACAAAAGAGTATGGAAGAGAATGAGAAATCCATGGTGTCATCTTACAAAGGAAAGAAGAAGAAGGAGAAAAGAAAGAAGGAGAAGAAGAATGAAAAGCAAAAAAAGAAAGTAAGTTTTCTACTTTGAAGGCTTCCTGTACACCATCTTTCACACTTTCTCAAGTATCAAAGTTCATGCACAAACCGCAAAAAATTCATTGGAAATTAGTTAAGAGAATTTTTTGATATTTGAGAACGAATTTGAATTATGCTATGATATTTTAAAAGTCATCACATTTTCTACTACAAGGTTTTGCAAATTCTAATTGGGCACGTGATAAAGACACAAGAGGAAGCACAAGTGGCTATAGTTCTTAGGTTGGAGAATACCATATCTTATGTCCTTTTTAGAAACACAAGTGGCTATAGTTCTTAGGTTGGAGAATACCATATCTTATGTCCTTTTTAGAAACAACAGATAGTAGCTACATCTTCAAGTGATTTAGAGTATAGGGCTATATTTACAACTACACTTGAAACTTTATGGTTGCAGAGAATTCTAAGTTATCTTGATGTTAGTGTTCATCTTCCTATGCAAATATTATTAGATGGTCAAAGTGCTATTGCTATTGCAAAAAATTATATTCATCATACGAGGACAAATCATATTAAAGTACATCATCATTATATTAAGGAACATGTATGTAAAAAGCACATTGAGCTAGCCTATGTACCTACAAGTTAGAATATAGCATATGTATTTACCAAAGCATTATCCATAGATAAACATTAAAAAAGTTATGGAGATTATTGAACCATATGCCATTATGAGATTGAGGGGAGGATTGTTGGAAAACAATGTTAGAATGCCCTCAAATGGTCAAAATACTAGCAACCTTAATTTTGATACTTAATCAAAATCTAATCGAAGATGAGCATAAGTTTTTATTTTCTCATTGGAAAGCACTTCTTGAGAGCTTTCTAATGATATACATCATGACAGCATCTGGCATAACGAAGGCAATCAAAAGCCAAACCCTAATCTTTTTCTTTATCACATGCTTTTCACTCATAAATTATTTGTGGCTCAAATTTTTTGGATGAAAAGAAAGCGAAATTAAAGCTAAAAGCTGGACGAGCAACTTTTAATCTCCAAAAAGCTAATTGAAAGTGAAAAAATGCTCATGCATCCTTTACAAAAGAATAATGATTTTGATTTATGATTTTTGCATTTCAAATTGCTTTTCAAGCTGACGTTCGTGGGTAATTCAAATCCTATATAAGAAGGGTGTTGGGAGCCTCATAAAGAATCAATTCTTGAATCTATTCAAGCGAAACCTCTAAGAGCAAGAGCTAGGGGGCGTTTTTGAGAAGTTGGCAGATTTGGAGGAGTTTTGGAAGCCTATTCTTCCATCTTCTTGACACATCTGGGTATGCATGCTGAGCTTGAAGAATTGTGACATCAAATTTAGAGTTTCTTCATGTGCTGCTATTGTGCCACGTGTTTACCCATTACATCACAAGAATATATCATAGCTGCTTCTCTACTTCACAGAAGACCTAATTTTAGATTGGAATTTATTATATTAACTATTTTTAGCAATTCTTTTACTTCATACTACACATACTCACTCAATAATACCTCATAGACACTCTTATTATATTTTGTATATATTCAACCTAAAATCAGTTTTGTAATCATTACACACATTGTATACTGATATTATTCATTTAATTAGTGTATGTAGTAGTATTAAGTTGTTGCAATTTTATAATTGTTTTCTCTTTGCTCTATTGCCATTTATCTCTCTTGATTTCTTCAAGGTATGTTATGTCCTAAGATCAAGTGTTGGAAGGATCTTGGATTTAACGTGTGATTATTATTTCAGCCTATTACACTTCCAACAAGGTGTCTTGATTTATTCAAGGTGTGTTATGTGCTAAGCTCAAGTGTTGGAAAGATCTTGGATTTAACATTTGATTATTATTTGGGCCTATTATTTAACCCATGATGATTATTTGGGTCTATTTGTTATTAGAGTATGGTTGACATACACCCTTGTACTCAAGATGAGTGACTATAGAGATAGATTGGAACAAGAAGACAAGCTTGATGGAATGTCTAATTATCCAATGTGGAGTTTTATGATGATGAACTCGTTAGTTTCAAAGGACTTGTGGAATATTATCAATGGCAAATACCAAGTCCAAGAAAAGTGGTAAAGGATATAGCGTCATCATCTAAGCAACTTGTTATTCCAATTTTTTCTCAATAGGAGATAGTTGAAGAAGAAGAAGAAGAGGTCCTTTCATCATTTAGAGTGAAAGAAGCTATCAAGTTACTACCTATAGAAGAGTAGTCGAGATGGGATTTGAGAGATGCACAAGCACTCTCATTTATTGCTATGGGGGTCAAGAGGTATGTTATTCCTCGAATGAAGTCATGAAAAACTTCTTGTTAGGCCTAGTTAATTTTAGAGAATCTCTATCAAAGCAAAAATTATGCGAGCAAAGCTCATCTAAGGAGAAAACCATCACAAGGATGAAAGTTTGTGAGTCGGTTTAGTCACATATTTTTAAACTTAAGGATTTCCTTGATCAACTTCTTATTGTTGTAGTTGGCATATCTGATGAAGAGATAGTGAATAATCTTAAAAATTCACTTCCATGTATATATTATTTGTTACTTCTCTTTCTCTCAAAGAGAGAGAGAGAGAGAGAGAGAGAGAGAGAGAGAGAGAGAGAGAGAGAGAGAGAGAGAGAGAGAGAGAGAGAGAGAGAGAGAGAGAGAGAGAGAGAGAGAGAGAGAGAGAGAGAGAGAGAGAGAGAGAGAGAGAGAGAGAGAGAGAGAGAGAGAGAGAGAGAGAGAGAGAGAGAGAGAGAGAGAGAGAGAGAGAGAGAGAGAGAGAGAGAGAGAGAGAGAGAGAGAGATCATGTAAAGAACCTCAATTCTAGTTACTTCAAATTACTTTCCATTGAATTTTGATTGGTTTGTGTATAAAACTTGGATATTTGAGAAACTACAAACTAAATGGCATGCCATGTATTACATCCAACTTCTTGACTATATAAAGTAGCATCAGAAGGTTCTCAATTCGCTTCTACTTGTAATGAAACATTAACATCAATAGATGTTTGCATAGATTTATAATCTGTCATTTCGAACCTTTCTACAAGTTTCTCAATGTATTTTATTTTGTTATATAGATACATTCATTGTTGAATTTGAATTCAATGTCTAGATAATAATATAAAATAACAAGATCATTAATACTAAATGTATGCTTAAGTTATGACTTAAAGAACTAAAGATATGAGTCCTTGGCACTTGTCAGAATCATTTCATCAACATAAATGATGATTATGATCAAGATATATGTCTTGACTCAGCATAGAGAGTAAGTGCAACTTCATAGTTTCAAAACCAATGTATAAAAGATATAATGTATCTTTTCATACCAAGCTCTTGGTGCTTTCTTTAAATCATAAAAAGTTTTTACATGTTTGTAAACAAAGTGTTATTTATCTCATTCTTTAAAATCTTCTACTTATTAAACATAAAAATCTTCATGAAGATCACTAGTAAGAAAAACTATTTTGATATCTAACATGTATATATTCCAACCAAAGAATGCAACAAGAGAAAAGACTACCCTGGCCATTATCATTCTAGAAGTAGGTGCAATTGTTTTATCATAGCCTATACCTTTCTTTTGTGCATAACTTTTGACTACTAATCTAGCTTTATACCTATAAATTGTACCATCTTCTTTTCTTTTGATCTTGAAGATCCACTTAATACCAATAGCTCTCTTATCTTTTAGTAACTCACAAAGCTTCCATGTTTGATTGTTGTGAATAGAATAAATCTCCTCCTCCATTGCTTTCTTGCAAACAGGCCTTTGGAATGCATCTTTGACAATAGTAGGTTCATTCTCAACTGAATTAAGTGCAAGAATGTTATTAAGTTTTAAATGTTCTACATAATTTACTTATCTGCTCGATCTTTCTTTGTTTGACTTCTTATCCTTCATATGAAGTTTTCTATACCAGTATCCTACACTATTTGAAAGAACCACTTTGAAAGTATCTTAAAAACTAATGCAACATCTAGTTCCTCCACTAGTCTTTCCTCTCAAGCTCTTGAAGTTTCTCCTACTTCATAAGTTGGTAGATCAAAAGACGATGTAGTAATAGAAGAAAATGATGATATATATAGTAGTGGTGTATGAGTTATAACTTTCTGTTTATCTCTATCAACTGAAACCCTAGGGACTTAAGAAGGTTGATCACCCCCATGCATGGCTAAATGTAAGCATCTATATTCCTTTTCAAAAATCCATATCATCTGCTTTGATAAAATTTGGAATTTTCACATGTTTATCATAAATTTGACTTTTTGCAACATAAGCATTGCATGAGACTAGGATTTCACTTGTTTTTGGTACATAGAATTTCTATCCTTTGGTTCCAATAGCATAACCAATGAAAACTACTTTGATGACTTTAACATTCAATATCCCATGATACTTATTCTGAGTAATAAGCTTCATAAGTTGTAATGATCTTTAAAGTTGTTGTGGAATACCTATTAAGAATGTGATTAGTTCTATGTATTGCATCAAACCAAAACTTAGGTGAAAGTTTTTTTTAGGACATTATATTATGCATTATTTCAACAAGTATCTTATTCTTTCTCTTTGCAACACCATTCTATTTTGGCGTATAAGCAATTATGAGTTGATGAAAGATGCCTTTATCTTAAAGAAAAGACTTAAATTCTTAAGACATGTATTGTTCCTCTACCATTTCTTAGAATCTGAATTTTAGCTTGAATTTCATTGTCCACCATACTTAAGAACTTCGTGAATATAGGAAAGACTTCAAACTTTGTGTTTAATCCATAAACCCAAGAATATATAAAAAACTCATCAATAAATGTTACGAATACCTAAATCATTGCATAGAATCTACTCTCATTGGTCCATTAACAACTAAATGTATGATCTATAACTTTCTACTAATAGTGATGTATTCATGCTCCTTGAAAGGTCACTTGTAAAGCTTTTCTTTAAGGCATCCTTCACATGATTCTACATCACCTACTCAAGCAAAAGTAGGTAAACTCTCCACCATACGTTGTTCTTTGTCGTCCTTGATAGCTATGTAATTGATATGGCCGAATCTAGCATGCCATAACTTCATATTCTTCTTTGGTGTAGAAGATTTGGAAAACATAAGCTTAACTTATTTTAAACAACACAAATATTTCACTTCTGTTTTCACCTTGTTAAAGACAATGCCCCTCATTAAGTGTAAGGATCTAATATGACTCTTTCTTAGATATAACTTTATAGCCATCTCATAAGAAAGTAGAAATGGACAACTTCTTCTTCATTTCTGGAACATAATGAACATTAGAAATTATGAAATTTCCATATGTTCATGACTTCAAATTAACTTCTCCAATGCCAAAAAAATTTGAAACATGACCATCTGCTATGGTCACCCTTCTACATGTAGAGTTAGTGAGGAAAGAAAAAAACCTTCTTGCAATATTTAGTAGCTATAGAATCCAAAATCCAAAGATTTTATAGAGACTACATTTAATGATGATTGATAAAAAATTTACTATTTCTTTTTCAATATGGACACATGCATAAGATTCTTTATTTGAAGACTTATTTTTTGAACCATCTTTGACAATATTACCTAATGCTCTTTTCTTCTCATTAAAAATCCTCTTTGTCAATTCTTCTATAAAATGATATGGTTTCTTAAAATAATGGCATATAACTTTCTTTGAGGTGGATATAGTGGAAGTAGAATTTTCCTTTGGATGTGATAGAAGTATTGGAACTAGATGTGGAACATGATGTAGAGGAAGACTTTGAAGTAGAGGGCTTACTTTCTTTTTTCTCTTCTAACTCTTCTTCTTCTTCTTTTTTCTCTCCCTCTTCTTCTTTCCATTGTATAATGATACCATGGCTTCATCATTCTCTTCCATACTCAAATATCAAAAAAGGACTCTGAATTATGCAATGGTATTTCTAAAGTTGTTGCATTTTCTACTACAAGGTTTTGAAAATTTTGATTTTGTAGGTGATAAAGGCACAAGAAGTACAAGTGGCTATTATTTTTGTGTTGGAGAATGCCTTATTTGACAGCTTTCTAAGAAACAACAAATAGTAGCTATATCAAGTAAAGCAGAGTATAGGGATACTTTAAGCTATTCATTTGCAAAAAGTTCCAAGTTATCTTGATGTTCATTTTCATCTTCCTATGCATATATTTTTAGAACATCAAAGTGCTATTGCTAATATTGTTCATCATGCAAGATAGATCATATTGAAGTACATCATCATATCATTAGGGAACATATATCTAAGAAGCACATTGAGGTAACTTATGTACCTACAAGTGACTATATGGTAGATATATTTACCAAAGCATTATCTAGAGATCAACATCACAAGTTATGAAAAATTTTGAACCTTATACCCTTATGACATTGAGGGGGAGATTATTGGAAAAAGAAATATCAGAATGGCTTAAAAAATATAAAAAAATCTAGCAACTTAAATTTTGGTTTAGTCGAAATTTGGTCAAAGATGGTAAAAGAGTTTTATTGGCTCATTTGAAAGTACTTCCTGAGCATATTTTAATGATATCTAATATTACACCATTTGGAGTGAGAAAGTGAACCAAAAGTAAAACCCTAATTTCTACTTTCACATGCTTTTCACTCATAACTTATGTGTGGCTCAATTTTTTTTGGATGAAATGCAAGTTAAATTAAAGAAAAAAAGCTTGGTGACGAACTTTTAGCCTTTATAAAGCTTATCAAAATTGAAAAAAAATCTATGCACACATTCTTTGTGAAGAAATAACAATTTTTCTTTATGAGTTTTACTTTTCAAGATTCTTTTTAAGGTGATTTCGTGGGAAATTCAAATCCTATATAAGGAGGGTGTTGGGGTCCTTATAGAGCATCAATTATTGGATCTATTCAAGTAGAAGCTTTTGGATTAAGAGATAAGAGGATTTTTTGAGAAGCATTTGCAAATTTGGAAGAGTTTTGGTAGCCTACCCCTCCATATTGTTTTCATGTCTTCGTGTGCATGATGATTTTGAAGAGTGGTGACATCCAATTAAGGGTTTCTTCACATGTTGAATCTACTAGGTGTTTTATCCACTAGTTCATTGTGAGAGGATAGCATAGTTGTTAATCTACATCACAGAATATCTAGATTTAGATTAGGATTCTTTGTATTAAATGTTTCTAACAATCCTTTCATATTGCACATATTCACTCATGTAATACTTCTTAGACATTGTCTTTCTACATTTTGTACCTATAACCTTTTAGGTTTAGCCTAAATTTAGTTTTGTATTTATTACATACATTATATATTGATATTATTAATTTAATTAGTGTGTATAGTAGTATTTAGTTGCTACACTTTTATCTATCTACTCTGTTGTCATTAATTCCTCTTGATTAAGTCGAGGTGTCTAATGTACTAAGGTCAAGTGTTGAAAAGATCTTGGATTTAACTTGTGATTATTATTTGGGCCTACCACACTTCCAATACAAATGACATTTTTCATTTCATGAGCGTGTGTAGTAGCATTAAGCTAATACATTTTTATAATTGTCTTCTCTCTACTCTATTGTCATTAATCTCTCTTAATCAAGTCAAGGTGTATTATGAAAGGTAAAGTGTTGAAAAGATCTTGGCTTTAGTTCGTGAATTATTGTTTTAACCTACTACATTTCTACAATTTGGTATTAGAGCATAGTTGAAATACATCTTTTTGCTCAAGATGAGTGACTATAGAGATAGAGTGGAAAAAGAAGCTTGATGGAATTTTTAATTATCAAATGTGGAGATTTATGATGAAGAACTTGTTAGTTTCAAAGGACTTATGGAATATTTTCAATGGCAAGTACCCTAGGTCAAGACAAGCTACAAAGGATGTAGCTTCATCAGCTAAGCAACCTACTGCTCTAACTTTTACTTGAGAGAAAGTTATTGAAGAAGAAGAACAAGAGATCCTCTTAGAATTCAGAGAAGAGGCATATTATTCCTCAAATCATGTCATGTTGAACCTCTCATCATGCTTGATTGGGGTTAAGCAAAATGTGCTAAAATGAAAAAAAAAATATAGCAACCCTAATTTGATACTTAATCAAAATTTGATCAAAGATGGTCATCGTTATGGGCTCATACTAAAGTACTCCCTAAGAGATTTCTAATGATATAAAAAATTAAACCATCTAACATAAAAAAGTCAACAAAAAGTGAAACCCTAATTGTTGCTTTTCACATTTCACTCATAACTTATGTGTGGCTCATATTTTCAGATGAAAACCAAGTCAAATTGAAACTAAAATATGGGAGGCAAATTTGTAACCTCCAAAATGCTAATAAAAAGTCAAAATTCTGCTCACACATCCTTGATAAAAGAGTAATGATTTTCCTTTATGAGTTTTTCCTTTCCATGTGCTTTTCAAGCTCATTTTTGCAGGCAGTTCAAATCCTATATAAGCAAGGCATTGGAACCCTCATAAAACATCAACTGTTAAATTACTCAAGCTTCAATCTCTAGGGTTAAGAGCTAGGACTCTTGGAGGAGTATATGCACATTGGAGAAGTTTTGGTAGCTTTTCTTTGCTTCTTATTCACATTTCTTGGTGTGCATGTTGTTAAGCTTTGGTGTCTAGATTAGGATTTCTTCACATGTTACTGTTGTACTTGGTCTTTCACCCACTATTTTGTCGTGACAAGTGGCCATTGCTATTTCTCTACATCAAAGAAGACCTAATTTCAGATTAGGATTTACTATGTTGATTGTTTATATCAATTCTTTTACTTCGTATTGCACACATTCACTTATATAATACCTCTTAGGCACTCTCTTACTACATTTTGTATTTAGAAATATTAGATTTAGCCTACGTTCAGATTTTGTATCGTTACACACATTGTATATTGTCATTTTGCATTTAATTAGTGTGTCTACTAGCATTAAGCTATTGCATTTCTATAATTGTCTTCTCTCTCAGCTCTTGTCATTTATCTCTCTTGGTGTTATGTGCTAAGGTCAATTGTTGGAAAGATCTTACATATAACATTTGAGCTATTGTTTGGGCCTGATACATTTCCAATAAACCTTCCACTAGGGGAAGCCCTACCTGTAGGTCTTCAAGGTCAATAATATCAATCCTTAGAAATGGTAAGAAATGGTTCCATTTCTAGGAAATGATAGCGAAAAAACATTTACTTGATACTCGTGTAGCTCTCCATGAGAGCTATCCAACCATGCATAACACTTATACTTTTGGTATCAATTGTTCAAATATTAAACCCTCATTTAATCAAAATCATAATTTTAATGTGAAAACAATGACACTTGGTAGGAATCTACAAAATTGAGGTCCTAAGGTCCAATAGCTATTAGATATGCCACTTGGGAACTTTAAAAACACCAAATAAAACCAAATAAAGGAATTCCATGATTTACGATAAAAATCTTATCGAGATTTATGGAAACTTTTTTTTTGGAGTTGTTAAATTTTATTATATATATATATATATATATAAATAAATAAATAAATAAATAAATAAATAAATAAATAAATATAAAATATATATATATATATGTATATATATATATATATATATATATATATATATATATATATATATATATATATATAGAAAATACTTACATAACTCATTATCATCACTTCTTGGGTGCTCTCTTCATTAGCATGCTTGGAGGTGTGGTCTCTTCATTAGCATCAACATGAAGGAGGTGATATTTTCTTCATCAACTTCAAGATGTGTAACAATTCATAACTATTGTGGAGGAGATCATACTTCAAATTTGAAGATTTTTGAACTTATTTTAAAGCTTATGATAAGAAACTTGTATATCAAACATATCTTTTGTGCTATCTTGTAACTTCTATCATGCAATGTAACGATTTGGAGCATGGCCCCTTACATATATCTCATGTGATGCCTATTTTATTTTTTTCTCCATATTCTCTCTATCCTAATATTGGTGTGGGCCTAAAAACCAACAATTGGTATCAAAGCGGAAAAACATAGAGTAGATGGAGAATCTGGCGACATGTAGGAAGATACTTAATCTACAACCAAAAAACCTATGTGATTGGAATAGAAACCATGTATTTGATTTAATTTTGTTGATTTTGTTTGGATTGGGAGCCTATCAATAGTAAAAAAGAGCTTAATGAGCATTTTTTCTTGGATGTGTACTTATGACGTGATGTTTATCCACATAAGCAACCTTCGGGAGTACTAATTGATTGAGGTAAGCCAAAGGACAAGAGCTGATATCTACCTCTTGATGGTGATGGAAAAAGACTCATATGATCACGTAACCAAGGAGAGGTTTTGTTTTCCACATTGAGAAACTTATAGAGGACCAATATGTGGTAAATTGAGTGTAACGCCTTCTTGTATGTATGTGTGCTTGTAATAGGTGTACATGAAAGCATAAAACCTTGATTTGAAAAGGAATGAACAACTTTGATAGTCTTGTAAGTATGTTTAAGTCTATGTTCAATTTAAAGAAATGGCACTTTTTGTTGTCTCTATCGTTCAGAGTGTTGATATATTTAGGTAGTGATGTGTGTGAACACACTAGGACCGCCGGGGTACTTTTTTTCCCTCTTTAGGAGGTTTTTTTCCCCCGGCTTGTATATACGCCTATTGCCCTAATGGGCTACTTATCTTTGTATATTCTCTAGTAATACATTCAGTATTGTGTGTTGTGCTCCAAGCTTCTTCTTCTTCCTTGTGCTGTTCGCGTGCTTCCACAGACGTCTAACTCCAAAAATTGGTATCAGAGCAGGTCATCACTTCATCTAGGGCACCGTCGACACTCCTCCGTTTGCAGTCTCAAAATCGTACGAATTTTGGTGAGCATAGTCAGGGTGCCGAAATTGCGATCTAAGCTCGTTTCGGCCTCCGAACGCACTATCACAGCGCTTGTGCAGGCTATTTTATCTTTTTGTGCCAAAGGTATATACCAATTTCTGTTCGCCAGTATAAGCGTCTCGAAGTCTGCTACAGGTTTAGCAGAACTTGTCTAAGCAGTTCCGTTCAACTTTTTGAGATACAATCAATTTTTTGCATCAAGGTATTTTAGTCACCATCCATGGCTGAAAGCAGCGATGTATTCCGTATGTTGGCTGCTGAGGATAAGTTGGATGGTACCAACTACCCATTATGGGCTTATATGATGCGACATGTATTGGTTGCAAAAGGATTGAGGAACATTGTGCAGGGTGTTGAAAGACGTCCTGTTACACCTGTAACAACAGGTACTGCGAATACAGGTGCTGGAGCTGATGAAGATGGTGTCGAAGATGATATTGTGCATATTCCTATTCGTGCTGTTGTTTCTGCTGCACCTACTGCAGAGCAGATTCGTTGGGATAGCAGAGATGCCAACGCACATGCATTGATAGCTTTATCTGTCAAACGTACCATTATTCCTCATATTCGCTCTTGCAGAACAACTAAGGATGCTTGGGATACACTTATCACATTGTACCAAGCTAGGAATGAGGCTCGTGTTGCTTACCTCCGAAAACACTTGGAGAGTGAGCACATGAATGAAGGTGATTCTATGGACAGTTTCCTAACAAAGATCAAAGACTTGAAGGAACAGTTGATTTCTGCTGATGAGGTTATACCAGATAGCTCACTTGTGCAGACCGTTCTGAATGGTCTTCCTGATTCATATCAGAGTTTTGCTTCTACTCTTCGGTTGATGATGAAAGGCAATCCAAATGCCTTGTCATTTGAGGAGTTAGTCTCTGTTCTGTTGCAAGAAGATCAGTCTAGGCAGAACAGGTCCATTATGCGTGTTGTAGATCAAGATTTCTTGGCTAGTCACAAGGGCAAAGGAAAATGGAGCTCTTCTACTAGTAAGCAGAAATCTGCAAATGCTGCACATTCGAAGAACCAAGACAAAATGAGAAAAAATCAGAAAAGCAGAAATTGTTTTGTAAGTACTGTAAAGGGAATGATCATATCATAAAGAACTGTCCAAAAATGGCTACAAAAGAGGCAAAGAAGAAAGAGGCCGGAATGGTTGTTGCAGAAGCCTCTACACCAAAAACGGAGTCTGCTAATCTTGTGCATGTCTGCAGTAGACTTAGATGTTTGGTACTTTGACAGTGGGGCGACCAAACATATTACCTCGTAGCGCAGTTTCTTCTCTTCACTTGACCCTGCCCCTACAGGGAATACTGTTACATGCACCAACAACTCCTCTTATCCTGTTATGGGAGTTGGTAAGATCATTTTGACTACTGCTGATGGTAGTTCTTTCACTTTGTCAGATGCTTTATTTGTGCCAAGGATCAAGAAGAATCTGTTATGAGTTTCTGCATTAGCCAAGATTGGCTTGGTTGTGAAATTAGTTGATGACAGATGTATAGTTCATGATCTGTCAAATGGTGATGTTATTATTGCTTCTGAAATTTTATGTTGTGGGCTGTATAAGCTCATAGACTATGAAAGATCTGAAAATGATTTGGCATGTGTAGTAAATGATTCTCAGGCTATGTCAGATGCAAAGCTTTGGCATGCATGCTTTGGTCATTTGAATTTTGCCAGTTTGCTACACCTGCAGAAATCTGAAATGGTGTCCTCTTTGCCCAAACTTGAGGCACCTGGAAAACATGTTTGTGAAGGCTATATTTTGGGCAAAATGCAGCGTTCCTCCTTTCCAAAAGATGGTTCATTTCGGGCTACACAGAAATTGCAGTTTGTACATAGTGATGTCTGTGGTCCTATGAAGACACCCTCTTTTGGAAATTACCTTTACTTTGTGACTTTCATTGATGATTTTTCCAGGCATGCATGGGTATATCCACTCAAAGCAAAGTCCGAAGTGTTCATGTGCTTTAAACAGTTTTTGGTTTTGGCTGAAAATCTGTCAGCATGTAAAATGGGCACCCTCCGTTTTGATCGAGGGGGGGAATATATGTCTTCTGATTTTAATGCATTTCTAGCTGAACGTGGGATAAAACACCAGTGTACAGTGCCTTATACACCTCAACAGAATGGAGTTGCTGAACGAAAGAACAGGTCACTCATGGAGATGGCGAGGTGCATGGTCAAAAGTCAGGCTTTACCACATAGTTTCTGGCTTGAGGCTGTCATGTGTGCAGCATATGTACTGAACAGGTGTCCCACTAAAGCGCTGCAATCTATCACTCCATATGAGGTTTGGCATGACCGCAAGCCATCTGTTGCTCATCTGCGTGTTTTTGGTTGTTTGGCATATGCACTAGTGCATGAGCAACATCGCAGAAAATTGGATGATAAGGCAGTAAAATGTATTTGTGTTGGGTATAGTTCTGTAAGTAAAGGCTATCGTCTGTATCATCCACAGACTAAACGCATTCTGGTTAGCCGTGATGTTGTCTTTGTGGAAGATGCTATTCAACCATTGCTTTCATGTACTAAGGAGACATCTGTTAGCTCCAAAGACATGTATGATACTTTGATGCCTCTTTTTACAGGTGGACAGTCTAGTGCTGGTCCTAATGAGGAAACTTCTCAGCCTTTGCAGGTTTCATATGATGATGTAGATCATTCCATTTCTGATGCAGATTTACATGATGCACTTGTTGATGAGAGAGCTGATATTGAGCAGGCAAAAACTATGCCAAAATGGCTGGTGCAAACTTTGCATGACAGCAAATTAGATGCACCTTTGTCATATCGTACTCGTTCAGGCTCTCGTAGTGCCTCCTTTGCATCAAATTGCTATGCTATGGCTGCGTCTAGTCTCTGTGATGAGAATGAGCCTGTTTCTTTTGATGAAGCACAAAATTCAGAAAATTGGATAGCTGCTATGCAATCTGAATATGATGCTATAATGAAGAATGGTACATGGTCTTTATGTGACTTGCCTCCTAGCAAGAAGGCCATTGGCACTAAGTGGGTATACAAGCTGAAGCGTGAACTTGATGGTACAGTTGACAGGTATACGGCTAGGCTTGTTGCAAAGGGTTATGCGTAGGAAAGAGGCATTGATTTTGATGAGACCTTTGCATCTACATGCTGTATGACTACTGTTCGGAGCATTTGTGCACTTGCAGCCCATCATGGTTGGAATGTACATCAATTGGACATTAAAACAACATTTTTGAATGGTGACTTGCATGAAGAAGTGTATCTACAAAACCAATCAGGCACCATGAATCGAGTAGAAGGCAAAAAAATCACTATATAAAAACCATAAAAATCTAATACAAATCAACCCCTAATGGAGAAAATAGGGGGAGGGGAAAATAGCCAACCAGGTGGCACGTAGCTCTAACATATCATATGAGCCTGCATGGTGAAGCAAGGGCCTTTCTTCTAGAGCTAGAGAAAGGCAAGGCCCCATCAAGATAAGCCATCAGAGTCTCCCTAAAGGCAGTCTATCTATCCTCTCAGAGTATGGATCAACTCAAACCACAAGTTGGGAATAGTCTCGATAAGAGGAATCACATATCTCTCGAAGATGCACCAACATCTAGCTCACCAAATAAACCACATGGTAAGACTGCTGATTGGCTCCAAGTAGGGGTCATCCACACCACTCCATAGAGGAGTGCAAAGGTCTTGAGTGATGCCAATCCTCTCGTCCTAGACCAAAAGAATCATATTGTCAGCCTCATGCTCATAGCTAGGGGGGCTAGTGAGGGAGTCCTAGACAACCACACCTTAGGTGAAGGTATGGGGACCCTCCCTCCACATGAGAAGACGCAGAACCCACTACCAAATCTATTGAGCGAGTTGAAAATCCCAAAGGCAATGTCATTGAGACTCTAAGTGGAAGCCACAACTTGTGCAGTCTGGAGGCCTGCCTCCATAGCTCAATGAAGTGCCCACAAAAATGCTCCTATGGGACACCAACCATTGAAATATAATAACCCAAGGGGAATGTTGACCACCTCAAATCCAATGCAAGAATAACAAGAGGCACTCTGTCGTAAGCCCAACATGCCGCCAATGCTGCTCCCAAGGCCAAATGATACTACAAGCAGAGCAGTCCTTAGCCCATAGTGCAAATCCCAAACACCTTATCTTAGCAAAGATCCATCTAATTTTTGATAGACAAGGCCCACGAGTAGGAGGAACAAAGAGGCCCAACCTCTAACAAAGAAAATCCTTCCAAGGCTCATGGCTCAAAAGAATACCACAAACAACAAACTGATCGAGAAGGGCTCCTTTGACAAGTAGGATCAACAATCCCAAGGCCACCGTGCTCAGGAGGAAGCATGATGGCCTACCAAGCAACCTTAGCCCAAAGTGGGGGTTCCATCTCTTCCCGACCAAAGAAAGTACCTTATTAGCCATTGGATTTGGCTAATACAAGAACTCAAGAAGATCCAACAAGAAGTGACGTATTGCATTGTAGCAAGGAGAACCTGGTTCGCCACCACAAACCTCCCAATGAAGGACAACCAAGCAATGCTCCAATGTAAAATTTTCCTCCTAATGGTCAGGAGGAGAGGTGAAATCTACTTCTCACCCAAAAGATCCAAACCAATATGACACCCAAGTTACTTCCTTATTAACCACTAGATCTAGCTAATATATGAACTCGAGAAGATCCAACAAGAATTGATGTATCGCATCCTAGCAAGGAGAACCTATTCTGCCACCACAACCCTCCCAATGAAGGACAATCCACAGTGCTCCCATCCAAGAGCATCTCATCTTTAATCTTGAGTTGGATACCCTGGAGCCCAATATTCTAATTAGTATTCTAAGCAATTAAGAATGCACTCATGGCCTCATCAAAGAAGAGAAAGAAATTAGGGGCTAAGGGGCAGCTCGACCGTACAGATCACGAAATTTTGAATCTCTCCCCCTGAACCCCTACCTCAAGTACATGACTATGGGTTGAGCGATATACTACGACAACATCCCTGATCCAGCTATCAAGAAATCCCATACATAACATAGTGTCCTCGAGAAAATCCCAATCAACTTGATCATAGGCTTTCTCAAAATCCAGCAAGAGTACAATAAGAGTGCCTGACTATGGGCCAAGCAATACAAAGAATCAAGACCCCTGATATGGCTATCAGGAAATCCCATACATAACATAGTGTCCTCAAGAAAAGCCTAATCAACTTGATCATAGGATTTCTCATCACGCATTTGGGCAAGGGAGATAGCTTTCCACAATGCAAAAATATTATCAAGGATATTGCGACCTTTGGCAAAGCCAATATGCATAGGATGAATGAAGGTCTCAAGAAGCAACTCCAGTCTAGGATGAATCAAGGTCTCAAGAAGCAGTTGTAGTCTCAAACTCAGAGCCTTTGTAAGTATTTTGTAGGCTGAGTTGAGACACATGATTATGCACCAATATCAGATATCATCCAACTATCCCCCATCCTTAGGGATGAGGAAAATCAGGCCCTCCGTGAGCAATAGAGGAAGCTATTCCCCTCCATGACCTCTTGGAAGGCAAGAAGAATCCCATCCCCAAGAATCCCCCAATGCCTGATAAAAAAATTGGGGGAAAGACCATCATCACCAGGGAAGTTGTCCCTAGCCAGTCGACATGATGCATCAAAGAGCTCACTATCAGTAAAGGGGCAAGAAGTGTAATCTGCATCCCATCAATCACCAATTTCTACACATGCTGAACGACACATCACCTACTCTCCTGCATGGTCTCCATTGGCATATCCTTAGATAATAGAGTGCAATAAACAGAATGGCAATCTCTCTCAGCTCCACATGATTTGTAGCATAAGATACATCCATCTGATGAAGTTGTTTGACCCCATCCCACAAATGAGAGGGCAAAATCATTTAAAAGAACTTTTGTGAGGTACAACCAAATCACATACCTGGGTCCAATGCACGTCCGTTCGATGATGGAAAAAGGCTGTCTATCTATCCTCAACCTCCCTTAGCTCTTGCTATGCCTGGACAAGCTGTGAGTCAGTCCACTCATAGTTTGCTTGGCACTCCAAGAGCCACTGAGGGGAGGCAATGCCCCTGTGTAGGCATTGCTCACTCTCACGAAGCTGAATGAGCCATTGACTACTCTCCTCATAAAGGAAGGAGCTAATCCTCTAATGGCTAGTCACAAGGGAGTGATCTCGATATCCCTAAGCCCATGAGAGTTGGGACCAAATCGCCTCAATCTTATCAGATAGGCATTCATCAAGCTGCACCTACTGAGGAATGCACGTCACTATGGGGCCTTTGCTACCCCCATCTGCAAAGGGAGCAACCATAGGAACATGATTAGAAAAGCAAGAGCCTGCCACAATGCAAGTCCTACCACCAGAATTAGCCAATACATCATTGACATAGATGTGAGAAGTCTCGGAGAGATTCTCCCTCCAATCCACCTGTCAGATCAAGAGAAATAAAGGCTCTCCCTCTATCTCTCTCTCTCAAAAAAAAAACCCCTCAATGTGCCAATCATCTTGCAACCTCAAGGTCATACATAGTATCTCCCAAGCTGCAGGCTCCAAACCATGCACAGTGGTTTGGATACCCCTGAGGATCAGGTACCTCAATCATATTAAAGTCACCTGCAATACACCAAACACTAGCATAAGGAATAGCATAATTGATCTGTGAGCAAAAAGTGGCATGAGCACTCTCATGGTTTGGGGCATACAAGGTCAAAAACCCATATGTCTATTCCCCACGTAGAAGGATATCTAGATGGCCTTGATTGATCTAATTGATTCCTTGTTTACTCTAAATGATGCATTATGTTAGATTTGGATAGTTGCTTCTAGTGCATCATTTCATGTGGCTCCTATCAGGGAGCATTTTTCTATAGCTCATATAGGAAACCATGGTAATGTGTACCTTTGGAAAAATCATGCATGTTGCATTGAAGGTATTGGTAGAGTGCATCTTTCTATGAATGTCACTACTGGGCTGGTTTTGTATGCTATGGGCTACTTACTCGAAATCAAGAAAAACTTACTTTTTTTTTGGGCAAATGGACATGCACGTGTGATGAATATATTATGATCTTTGAGAAGGGATCAAGAAGCTCATTAAAGGCTCAAGGTTGATAGAAAGAGACACTTTATTGCTTGCATGGGAAAGCCTTGCTAGAAAAGCTTATTGATTTGATTGAGATTAATTCTCACATGGAATTTAGGTTTTAAGAAGCGATAGAGGAGGAGAGTACATGGCAAAAGTCTTTAATTGTTTTCTTGCAGACAAACATTTCTCTCATCAACTCACTATTTCTTACACCCTAGAATAGAATGCTATTGTAGAAAAAAAGAATAAGACATTTTTTGAGATGATGCATATTATGATGTCTTCAAAGAACTTTAGACCTAAGTATTGGTTTGATGTAGTACATACAACTGGTAACATTCTAAACAAGTCTTCCACAAAATCTTTAAAGGCCATTACACCCTGTAAAGCTTATTATGGTAAGAAACACAATGTGAGTTATTTCAAATTTTTTAGTTCTCCATGACCATATGAGAAGAAGAATTGTGATAAGCTTGATGTGAAATCCATCAAAGCTTTTTCCATTAGTTATGCTATTCAAAGCAAAGGATAGATATTCTATGTACTAGAAATAGGTGAAATCCACTTATCATGCAATGCATATGTACAAAAAATCAAATTTATGATTAACATGCCAAAATTCTAGATTTTACTAAATTAGATGATGATACATTTTTTACAAGAAATTCAGATGCTTACATTCAGCCATAAAGAGGGGAGTAGTTAACCTTATCAAAAGCTGAAGGTTTTTGTTGATAAAGATAAAGATAAATTTATAGCTTCTTCTATATACTCATCACTATCTACACCACCCCCTCCTAGTCCTACAAATCCTCTTAAAATACCAACTTATGAAGTTGGAGAAACTTCAAGAGCTCCAAGATAAAAGAGCTATAGAGGAATCAGATGTTGCACCAATTTTTGAGTCACTTCGAAAGTGGTTCTATCAAATAGTGTTAGGATAGTGGTATAGAGAACTTCAAAGGAAGAAAAAGAAGTTAGATAAAGAAAGATTGTGCATTGAACTTGCTAGTATCACAGATGCATTACAAATTCATGTATGGAAGAGTGCAAAGTAAGAGGAGATTGATTCTATTCACAAGAATAAAAAATTGAAGCTTTGTGAGTTACCAAAAGGAAAGAAAGCTAGTGCTGTTCATTGGATCTTCAAGATCAAACAAAATGAAGATGGTACAATCTACAGGTATAAAGCAAGGTTAGTAGTCAAATGTGATGTAGAAAAGAAGGTATAGACTTTGATGAAACATTTGTACCTACTGAACATAGTCGAGATTATTATTTTGCTTTTTGCATTTTTTATTGGAAATTATACCCATTAGATATCAACATAGCTTTTCTAAATGGTGATCTTCATGAAGATGTTTATATTGAGAAACTAAAGGGTTTTGAAGAACCAAGTAAAGAACACTTAGTATGCAAGCTTATAAAAGCACTTTATGGACTGAAGCAATCATCAAGGGTATGGTATGAAAAGATTCATCTATAGCTTTTTTGTATTGATTTTGAAAACTTTGAAGCTGCCCCTAATCCCTATGTTGAGTCAGAGATAGATATATTGATCATCATCATTTATATTGATGACATGATTACAACAGGTTCAAAGGACTCATATCTTTAGTTATTTAAATCATAAGTTAAGCACATGTTTGATGTTAATTATCTTGGTATTTTACATTATTATCTTGGCATTGAATGAAAATTCAAGAATGATTGCATATTCCAAAGCTTCTTATCCTATGCTATATAGTCAAGCTGTTGGAAGCTTGATCTATCTATGTAATACATGATCAAACATTCAATTTTCTACTTTAAGGTTTTGCAGATTCTGATTGGGGAGGTGATAAAGAAACTAGAAGAAGTACAAATGGCTATTGTTTTTATGTTGGAAGATGCCTTATTTCCTGGATTTCTAAGAAACAACCAAAATAGCTAGATATTCAAGTGAGTTAGATCATATGGATTTCTTTACAACTACACTTGAAGCTATTTGGCCGCATAAAATTCTAAGTTATCTTCAGTTCATATCATCTTCCTATGAAGATGTTTTCAGATTGTCAAAGTGCTACTGCTACTCAAAGAATCTTATTCCTCATGTAGGACAAAGCATATTGAAGTTCATTTAATTTGAGAAGATGTATCTAAAAATAACATTGAGCTAAATTATGTATCTACAAGTGAGAATATGATATATATATTTATTAAATCATTATCTAGAGATAAACATCAGAGGTGATGCAGATTATTGAACCTTATTCAATTATGACATTGAGGGGGGATTGTTGGAAAACAATGTTAGAATGTCTCAAAATTGCCAAAATTCTAGCAATACTTATTTAGGTACTTAGTCAAATTTTGGCCAAAGATAGTAAAAAATTATTGTTGGCTCATTGGGTAGTGCTCTTTGAGAGCTTTCTAATGGTATATAACATTGCACCATTAGGCACGAGAAATTCAAGAAAAAATTTAATCCTAATTCGTCTTTTTAAGTTGTCTTTTATCAATTTAAGGTCAATGATAGATTTAAAGTTAGGAACAACATCAAATCAAGGATTAAGAAGCAATCTTCCATAAATCCACATCCAAAAGAAAAAACGACTTGAAAATATATATCAAAAGCCTTAGGCCAAAAAAACAAACAATTTACCTTGCTTTTTTTGTGCTTTTTCATGAGATTTTTGAATAAGGGCTTATAGCTATGCAAAGAGAGTCGTGTCCTCATTAAAACATCATTAATCTACAAGCTTACAAGCTCTAGGTTTTGAGCTAAGAGGACACTTGGAGGAGATAATGCACATTTGGAGGGTTTTTTTGGTATCGTATCCATCATCTTATTCACACTCTCTTGGTGTGCATGATTATTTTCTAAGTATAAGCTTCCTATTTGAGGGTTTCTTCGAGTTTTGGTTTTGAAGCAGACCTTTACCCACTACTTCAATGTGAGAAGGTTTCATAAATCTTTTTCAACATCATAGAAAACCTCATTTTAGATTAACGTTTTCTATAATAACTAATACTGATACTTTTGACACTTCATATTGCACATATTCTCTCACATAATTCCTCTAAGACATTATTTCTCTACATTTTGTACCTAGAACCTTTTTCATTCAAATTATTTCTATTTTTGTGTCATTACACACATTGTATATTGACATTTATCATTTTAAGTAGTGTGTAGTTAGCTTTCAGCTCCTACACTTGTCATTAATCTCATTTAATTTATTCATGTTGTGTTATGTGCTAAGGTTCTAAGCCTTGGAAAGATCTTGGATTAACCTATGATTAATTGGGCCTACTGCACTTCCAACATTGCATTTTCTTTGATAGGTGCACAGAGGAGAAATAAAGTGTATCTCCAAAATGTTAAAAAGTTGGTGTATATTCATATGAATTCATGTCTTGTATGCAAAACCAAAGAACGAGTATTAGAAAAATAGAAGTGACATTATAAATGATAGAGAAAGAAGAGGATGATTGCAGAGTTCTTGCATTGCAAGAAGAGCATGATAAGAGATACCTTCTTCATCTTCTTATACCACTATGCACAAGAGGCATGCACTTGATGATATTACTTAGTAGGAGGATATTGGTGCTCATGATGATGGTGGTGGTGGTGGTGGTGGTGATGATGATGATGATGATGATGATGATAATGATCATTGATAGCAGATGCATCACTATAGTCTCTATCATGATTCACTTATGAGTCATGAGTCATGACTTCCATATGACACTATGCATATGTGATGATGGACAACATAAATCATGCTAGCATGGTTTTAGTATTGATAATTGTTATCTCTTTCTTTGTTCTTTTAAAAATAAATCAGGCATTGCCACATATCATCAAAATCATTTTTCCTTATCTGTCAAATATCAGGTAAACATCAGAAGTCAGAGACTCGTAAGAAACAACTATGCATATAGACATGCACATAGGCATACACATACTTTATACACATACACACACATTACATCTTATATACACTTGTTAGATACACAAACACATATACATTTACACATGTACACAATACATACACAAGTGACAATGCACATACACATACACACACATACACATACACATACACATACACATACACATACACATACACATACACATACACATACACATACACATACACATACACATACACATACACATACACATACACATACACATACACATACACATACGAATACACATACACATATGCATACATATACACATACAAATACACATACACATATACATACACATACGCATATGTTGTGGAGGTGATTGCAATCCGGGTGGATCGGGTCCGATCACGACACACGTAGAGTGTATGAAGCTAGTGAGTGTTGGAAGGTCTTTGTGATCAAAATGTGAAGGTGAAGATGAAGTTGGGTATGGGGAGGAGAGATGTCATGATTTGATTATGAAAGGGGAACATATGGATGTATGCATGATGAGAACAAAAAGAAAACCACACACATGAATCAACTTTTGAAAGGAAGAACGGTCCACGAATGGAGCTTATACACTTTCAAAAATTAATTCATATGCATGGGTTCTTGTGGATGTATGCATGATGATAACAAAAAGAACACCACATACATGAATCAATTTTTGAAAGGAAGAATGGTCCAAGAATGGAGCTTCTTATACACTTTCAAAACCGAATCATATGCATGGGTTTCTATGGGTGGTATGAATGCATGTGGGTCATGCTGTATAACTAAATAGAAACTTTTTCTCTCAACCTCAATGGATCATCCTCACTCGTTCAATGCAAGATTGCAAAGCCTTCTCACACATAGAAAGAGATAGAAGGAGACATGTATAAACATCTAAGAGACTAAGAGACAAGAGATAAGAGACATGAATTAGAAGATATTGTTATGACATACATATACATGAATGTTGTGAAACATCAAGCTAAGCATTCTAATGGTCAAAGGTGGTCCGCATGACCGTCTCATCATGATAGTTTTACCAAATGTCACATGTAAGAGGATAGGTTCCACTTCATTGACCCTATGTCTTTCTTGGATCATAATGTGTCTCTAAAGAAGTGTAAGACCCATAAAACAAGCTCTAACTCACTCACATGCTCCACTAAGGGCGAGCAAAGATAGAGAATCTGGGTTTATGAGCCTATCCTAGATTGGAAGTCTAAAAAATGGATTCTAGGAACTATGCTCTTACTAGCCCACCTTGGATCCTCACACGCTCAACTGAGGGTGATCGTTTCTAGGAAGCCATGTGCTAGCAAGGGCCCTACGATGCCTAACAATGATGTTCTAGGAGTTTGGAGGGCGTTTTATATAGTTTTTTGAATGAATTTGGGCCCTTGGATCTAGAGAAATCAACTCTCAACCCTAGGATCAACTACGTTTGATTACAATCACTGGTTTTATCAAATGGATGGCTAAGATTGGTTCTTTATATGATATCTAGGGCAAAGGGATGAAAATTAGGTGCATCCATTCCAAAAACTCGTGGATCCTCCTTCCTTTAAGCTTTCGTGCATCTCTACCCTTGAATATGAGCTCATCTTGACCGTACAACATGGTTCAATCATTGTTTGCCATGTGGTAGCTCTTCAAGCCTTCAATTTTCTAGGAAATGGCAATGACCTTGAAAACTGGATTTTGTGCCCTTTGACCCTTCAAATATCCTTTGATGAAGATGAAAATTTGTAGGGCTATGTTTTGAAAGGTTTCCTTTAGGAATATGTAGAAAAAAAACTCCCATCTGAATCTCCGTTATACAAGTTTGACTACATTTGGGAAGCTTGCAAGGTGGCATTAAGGTGTCTAGGAAGCTCTGATAACCTTGAAAATTTGTACAAATATGTAGCCATATATGATCTTTATACACGCCAAACCATATGGCTAATAAAAATTCCTGTACAAGATTTTAGTACAAGATTTTATAGGGTCTAAGTGGAAAAATTACTTTTTTTTACAAAATACACATGGCATATCAATGTGCAAGAAAATCCATTTACATGTGAAATTGAGGCTATAAACTGCCTTCGATGGGATTTACAAGTATATGAAATTTCATGTGATTTAGAGACATTGAAATTTTCACCCTAATTTCCAAAATTTGACCAGCTTCGATTGCTACCCGGGATTTGCTTGATTTCTTCCAAAGTTTGCATGTGAACTCCCTTTGACATCTTTGATGCATCTTAGACTTCTCAGGAAATTCTGGCTACCTTCACCGAATGTGTTTCCTATAGGCCTTCATGAGCGAGAGAGAGAAAATCTTGACGACAATGCATACGCATACGCATACGCATACGCATACGCATACGCATACGCATACGCATACGCATACGCATACACATACGCATACGCATACGCATACGCATACGCATAGACATACGGATACGCATACGCATACGCATACGCATACGCATATGCATACGCATACGCATACGCATACGCATACGCATACGCATACGCATACGCATACGCATACGCATACACATACGCATACGCATACGCATACGCATACGCATACGCATACGCATACGCATACGCATACGCATACACATACGCATACGCATACGCATACACATACGCATACGCATATGCATACACATACACATACACATATGCATATGCATACACATATGTATATGCATGGACATACACATAATGTGTACACAGACATGCACATACACATACACATACACATGTACATACACATACACATACATGCGTACCCGTACACATACACATACACGTACCCGTACATGTACACATACACGTACCCGTACCCATACACGTACAGGTACCCGTACACGTACCTGTATACGTATGCGTACCCATACATGTACTTGTATATGTATGCATATGCGTACACGTACACGTACACATACACATACATGTACACATACACCTACACATACATGTACACGTACACGTACACATACACATACACATACACATACACATACACATACACATACACATACACATACACATACACATACACATACCCATACACATACACATACACATACACATACACATACACATACACATACACATACACATACACATACACATACACATACACATACACATACACATACACATACACATACACATACACATACACATACACATACAGATACACATACAGATACACATACACATACACATACACATACACATACACATACACATACACATACACATACACATACACATACACATACACATACACATACACATACACATACACATACACATACACATACACATACACATACACATACACATACACATACACATACACATACACATACACATACACATACACATACACATACACATACACATACACATACACATACACATACACATACACATACACATACACATACACATACACATACACATACACATACACATACACATACACATACACATACACATACACATACACATACACATACACACACACATACACATACACATACACATACACATACACATACACATACACATACACATACACATACACATACACATACACATACACACACACATACACACGCACATACACACACACATACACACACACATACACATACACACACACATACACACGCACATACACACACACATACACACACACATACACATACACACACACATACACACACATACACACGCACATACACATACACATACACACACACATACACACACACATACACATACACATACACATACACATACACATACTCATACACATACACACACACATACACATACACATACACATACACATACACATACACGTACACATACACATACACATACACATACACATACACATACACATACACATACACATACACGTACACATACACATACACATACACATACACATACACATACACATACACATACACATACACATACACATACACATACACATGTCACTCTAGCACAATGGCAAGTACCAATGTGAGGAGATCCACCTCATAAATGTCAATCAATGGAGACGTGAGGACTAGTATGACGACTATGAGCAAGTGAAGGCACAAGTGTGTGAGTGAAAAGCACACAAACATTCACACACATACACACACACAAGGCAAGAACAAAGAGAGGAACAATGGAGTGCTTTCTATTACTGAAGAAATCTCTTACAATGCCTCAAAACTCTAACAAGCTAACCTCAAAAATGATCTTTCTAGCTCTTTTTATAGTTTTTAACTAGCTTTTGGCCTCGTCCTGACCTAGTGTTTGACATAGCTAAAAGTTAGGTTCTAGGGCTTATTTGAGGGCTCAAACAGAGTCTAAAAATTATGAAAACTGATATATAGGTGCTTCTAGTACTCCTCAAGGTCAAGGACTCCTTGGATTGTATGAAATGGAGTCAAAACTATCAAAAATGGTATTAACAATGTAGGTGTAGTGATGAAAATCACTATTTGTTGGAAATAATTTGTGAAAAAATTGATTAGATCTTATTGTCGGGTTATGCTTGACTGCTCTCTTGTGCTTGAATGCTCTCCTCATTGCTTGTAGATCAACACTCCCCTCAGTAGCATCTATTGCCCATGACAGACCTCTGTTCTGTAGGGTGCTCGATATAATACTAGATGAAATTAGTGACCAACTCGTGTTTATTGAGCCTTAATCCTCTTGCCAGATCAGATTGCAATGCATCTCAATTGATGAAACTTGGGATATTCGATTGTGGTGTCATGTAGTACTCTGAATACATAGCCTGCTCACATGCAAATAAGTGAAGTAGGTGTATTGGTTTTGATGCAAACACCTCGAAGTGATATTCCCAGAAACCTGTAGTGAAAATATCTTCAAAGATTTTTTTGTAACGGGCTGGGAGGTATTTGATACGGGCATGCCACGCATATGGTACTCTAATGCTTGGAGTTGTACTCATGTTGTACACCAAATCATAATTACTATTTGTAAACCCCGGGAGAGCTACTTGTGGTGCTTGTGTATTTTGGAAGGTCTTGAGAAAAATCTGCATCATATCCAAAATCTTCAACATCATTTGTACTATGACATTTGGCATTGGCTTCAGTCGACAGATCAAGTGGCAGATTGTAGCCATCATATAAGCGATAGAGGGTGGTCCCTATGGTGGCGCAATGTATGGGTATTTAAGCCATTCCTTGCACTGGGCATTGTTCTGTACTTTAATATTAAATGCTTTCCATGATCTACACCATGGAAATGGGCCATAATATCTGCTCCATAATCCACACAGGAAGCTTAATAGTTAATGAGCATGTCTCTACTAGTTAAAAGACTGAACCAAATTCTCTTGTGTGGTCGAGTTACCCTCTTAGCTTTCCAATGACACCATAAAAGTGCCTATGTACTTTGGAAATGATGTATGAAAAGATTTGATCAAAACAGACTACTTCTCAATAGAAGAATCCAAAAAAATTTCTAGTTTGGATCATACACATGTTACTTGTAATGCTCATTACAACTAGTACAGTAGGAATTGGAAAAATTCCTTTTAGAAGTATCTAAATAGCTTAGTAAGCTAATGATTCCAAGTGGAATCACTTGAAATGATCAACTATGCACAGAGAAATCAATTAAGCAAAATTATCATTACCCCCGATTTTTTAGGACCTCTGCAGGTATAGACCAGTGAGTCCTTCGACGCAGATTTCTCTCAATTGGCTGAATAGAATGGCTTCAAACCTTGTCAGCATGTAGATAACTTGGAGCTAGTTCCAAGAACCTATAGATAATTGAATTTGGTGGAGAAATGAGTGAGATATGAGTAGCACAAGTTGACAGTAGAGAATGACTATAACAGAGATGTCATAGATGAACAATGTAAGTATAATGTATTAATGAACAATGTTGTACAATGTCATAGGCTTGGCAATCATAGCCTTATGATGATGAATGGTGTAGGCTACAATGTAGTCCTTCCACACATACAGAAACACAATGGAGAGCTCGGGATATGACCACTCTAACCGCGACATTTTCATAGAAGTTTATATAAGTCTTCCAATCAAATTTGAATTTGAATTCAAATTTTGGCTCTCTCTTAAAAGTGTACCTTCATTCTAGGAGATATTCTCTCAAAGTGGTTTTTGTAGGTAGTTACAAATATTCTCAAGTCAAAAAATGACTTTTACAAAAGGTAGAAAAGCAATCCTCCACTAGCAATGGTTTCCATGGAGCTTCATATGTGTATGAGCTACAAGCCAAATGTGTAGGCTTGTGATTTGCACCAATAGCTCCCCCTCAAGCCAAACATTTTGGCTTGGTCTTTATCTTCAATCTTCATGTAAATCGTGCAATCCAATCATTGATTTGAACATAGTGGTAATGAACCTCTATGTGCTTGGTCCTAGCATGATAAATAGAGTTAGTTGCAAGATGTAGTGAACTTGTATTATCTCCAAAGATCATTGGAGATGTAATATGTAAGCCCAATTCTTTATAGAACAATTTGATCCATATGGCCTCTTGAGTGGCATTGGCCAATCCTCTATACTCTGCCTCTATAGAAGATAAAGCAACAGTAGGTTGCTTCTTTGAAGACCATCATATTGGCTTATCACCTGCAAATGAAAGATACCTTGAGGTACTCCTCCTATCATCTTTACATCTTGCCCAATCTGCATTTGAATAAATTTTAATATCTAAGTCTGATGTATAAGGGAAATACAAACCATGATGTTGTGTACCCTTAAGGTATTTCAAAATTCTTTTGGCAGCCTCCTAGTGAGGTGCCCTAGGCTTGTGCATAAACTGACTTAGCACACTTACTCCATAAGCAATGTCTATCCTTGTCAAGGTCGAATAATTCAAGCTTCCCACTATGCTTTGATAACCTATAATATCATCAAGTACATCACCTTCATGAGCACTTAATTTTAGGTTTACCTCCATTGGAGTACTTGCAACTTTGGCATCCTGCAAATGAAACTTCTTCAACATATCATGTATGTACTTTCTCTGAGTAATGTAAATGCCAGAGTTAGTGTAGACTAACTCAAGTCCAAGAAAATATTTTAGTGATCCAAGATCACTAATTTTGAACTCCATCATCTGATTCTTGATCTATTTGATGCCATCAGCATCATTACCTTTAAGTATGATATCATCAACATACAAACATAGGTATATTACCTCTGAGTTACTTCTCTTGATGAATAGAGAAGTATCTACTTTACTCATGCCAAAACCTTGGTCCTAAAGATATGTGGTCAACCTATGGTTCCATGCCCTAGGTTCCTGCTTCAATCCATAAAGAGCTTTATTCAATTTGTATACATATGTTACCTTGTTTGGATCCTCATAGCCAGGAGGTTGTGACATGTACACCTCCTCTGAAATCTAGCCATTTAGAAATGCATTTTTTACATCCAACTGATACATGTTCCAATTCTTTGATGCAGTGACACTTACCAATACCCTCATGGTTGGCATTTTGGCCACAAGTGAGAAGGTTTTCTCATATTCAATGCCTTGGGTTTGTGCAAAACCCTTAGCCACAAGTCTAGCTTTGTACCTACTTATTGACCCATCAGAATTTCTTTTTATCTTATATATCCATTTAGAACCAATTACCTTCATAGACTCCTTCTTTGGTACTGGTTCCCATGTGTCACTCTCTTTGAGTGCTTCAATCTCTTCATCCATAGCTTCCTTCCATTCTGCCTTGATCTTAGCGCCTTCATAGGATGCTAGTTCTTCAATTGATAAATCTTTTGCAAGATAAACAGAGTGCTTAGTAACAAGAGAGGTGTCATACCCATATCTAATTGGTTTCTTGCTCTCCCTCCGTGATCTTCTGATTGCTTCATTAGAGGATTCAGGTATATCCTCTAATTTCTTCATCTTGAGTTTACCTTTGGACTTCCATGCCTTGAACTCTTGAAGGTTGATGATGTCTTCATCATCTAAATTGGTGTCTTCATTCTGAGTAGGCTCCTCCTTAGTAAGGCTTGGAAACTCCTCTTCCAAGTCATAAGGTAGCTTTACCTTCGTGCATTCACTATCAAACCAAGAGTCATTTTCATCAAAGACAACATCTCTACTGACCATGAATCCCTTGCTTGATGGATTGTAGAACATGTAACCTTTCTCATTTAGATCATATCCAATGAAGATGCACTTCTCTGCCTTAGGGTCTAACTTACCTCTTATCTGAGAAGGGATATGCACATATGCTACACATCCAAAGATCCTGCAATGATCAAGTGAAGGTCTTCTACCATGCCATGCTACATAAGGGGTCATCCCATCAAGGGATTTGGATGGCAACCTGTTTACCAAATAAGTGGCAGTAGATACACTCTCTACCCACAAATAGTTAGGTATTTTTTTCTCATTTAACATTGACCTAGCTGTTTCAAGAATCAATCTATTTCTTCTTTCTGCTACCTCATTCTACTCAGGAGTATACCTTGTGGTAATTTCTCTCTTAATTCCTCTGTCCTGCAAGAATGCATGAAGATCATTTGAGAAGTACTCACCTCGTCCATCTGACCTTCGCCTTTTTAGATTTCTCCCTGTTTGATTCTCAACAAGTGCAAGATACCTTTTAAAGCAACTGAATACTTCATCTTTGTGTTTCATAAATTAAAATACAGTCCACCTACAATAATCATCAATGAAAGATACATAATACCTTGATCCAGAGATTGAGGGATCCTTGCTTGGTCCCCATACATCTGTATGAACAAGTTCTAGGTAGTCCTCATGCATGTAGCCTTTCCTTGAGAAGGGTAACCTGTGAGACTTTCCAAGCTGACAAGCACCACACTTATAAATCATGTGTTTCTTGGACACATTAGGTATCCCAAGCACACATTGATATCTGCATATTTGTTTTAAGGTTCTTTCACCTACATGCCCTAATCTTTTGTGACAAATTTCAAGCTCTGATAAAGTTTGATCTTTATAACTATAGAGTGCAATGTTCTTTGTATCCTCAAGTTCAAAAGTGAAAAGTCTTCCTGTCTTTTCTCCTTTAGCAATTTTCTTGAACTCATGCTTGGGATCCTCCACAAATGCTCCATATTGGTTGAATCTAACCTGCAAACCTTTTTCCACAATGTGTCCAACACTCATCCAATTCTTGGTAATAGTTGGTACATATAGAACCCTACTCAACATATTTTTGTTCCCATCAGAGGTCTTAACATTTCCAACTTTAATTACTGAGTGCTTGGTGTCATCACCTGTTTGTACCTAATGCTTATCCTTTGGTTCCTCAAGGTTAGAGAGAAGAGCTACATTGCCTGCCACATGATTTGAGCATCTTGAGTCAATGTAGAAGAGATGTTCATCATTTATATTTGGCTTTGAAGTCATGTTCATGATCAGAAGAGAATCTTCTTGCTCCTCTGTGTAGTTGTTCTAATCCTTTCTGGATTTGTATCCTCCTTGGTAGTTACCATTGTAGTTATTGTTGTAATTGTTGTTGTATCCTTGGTGATGGTTGAACCTGCCTCTTGATTGTGTGTATCCATCTCTTTGATATCCTCTACCTCTCTGATTCTTGAAGTTCCTGAAACACTCATCTGTAGTATGATTTGATAAACCACAAATATTGCATGTTGAGGAGTTATAAGGTCGCCCCCTACCTGGTTTACCTCCTCTGCCCCTTCCTCTTCATGATCTACCTCTCCCTGCATAGTTGGCTTGGGAGGTAGTTCCCTCATCTTCTATTTTCTTGTTCTTGCCTTTCTCTTTAGACTTATTCTTATCAGTGTATAGGGCAGAAGAGCTATTACCTCTTGATGAGTCTCCATTCTTGTTGAGCTTGGCTTCATGGGTGAATAATTGCCCCATGAGTGTGGTAAGGTCCGGAATCTGCATGTCCATGTACAAGTCTATGGCAGTTGTGAAGCTCTCCCATTTGTCATCTGCTTTAATACCATTGATAACTTTCCTTACAATCTGCTCCTCTTCAATTTCTTCTCCTATACTTGCTAATTGATCTCCTACATCTTTAAATTTGGTCACATACTCTGAGATAGCTTGCTTAGGTTGCTTCCTTTGGGTTGTGAATTCAATCCACAACTGATTCTTCCTAGCCCTTGTGTTGGAAGAGAAATAAGAGGAAAATGTTTCCCAAGTCTCTTGGGATGTCTTACAGTTCCTAATATGTGGAAGAAGAAAATCAGAAATTGAGTTGAGTAAGTAAGACCTTGCTAATGCATCCTTGGCACACCATGTGTTGAGTCTTTCATGCTCTTTCCTTGTAGGTTGTCCTTTGCTTCTGAATATGGGCATCTCCTCATCTCTTGAGATGTATCCATAGAGGCTCCTTCCTTGTAGGTATGTTTTCATCCTTAGAGACCATGCTTGATAGTTGTTCTTGTCAAATTTATCAATGAAAGAAGGAAAACCATCTCCCATTTTACCTTAGATTTGCTTTGATACCACTGTTGGGAAAGATGGATGGACACTTCAAGTGATGAGTAGGTACTGCCAAATCTTGCTTAGTACCAACCCTCGGTAGCTTGAGAGTTGATAAGTAGACCCTCTTAGCTTTCCAATGACACCATAAAAGTGCCTATGTACTTTGGAAATGATGTATGAAAAGATTTGATCAAAACAGACTACTTCTCAATAGAAGAATCCAAAAAAACTTTCTATTTTGGATCATACACCCGCTGCTTGTAATGCTCAGTAAAACCAATACAGTAGGAATTGGAAAAATTCATTTTAGAGGTACCTAATTATCTTAGTAAGCTAATGATTCCAAGTGGAATCACTTGAAATGATCAACTATGCATAGAGAAATCAATTAAGCAAAATTATCATTACCCCCAATTTTTTCGGACATCTGCAGGTATAGACCAGTGAGTGCTTCGATGCAGATTTCTCTCAATTGGCTGAATCGAATTGCTTCAAACTTTGTCAGCATGTAGATAACTTGGAGCTGGTTCCAAGAAGCTATAGATCATTGAATTTGGTGAGAAATGAGTGAGATATGAGTAGCACAAGTTGATAGTAGAGAATGACTATAACAAAGATGTCATAGATGAACAATGTAAGTATAATGTATTAATGAACAATGTTATACAATGTCGTAGGCTTGGCAATCATAGCCTTATGATGATGAATAGTGTAGGCTACAATGTAGTCCTTCCACACATACAGAAACACAATGGGGAGCTCCGGATATGACCACTCTAACTGCGATATTTTCATAGGAGTTTATATAAGTGTTCCAATCAAATTTGAATTTGAATTCAAATTTTGGCTCTCTCTTAAAGGTGTACCTTCATTCTAGGAGATATTCTCTCAAAGTGGTAGTTACTTTCCAACTAATAAAGTCCACGACTTTTTGTAGGTAGTTAGAAATACTCTCAAGTCAAAAAATGACTTTTACAAAGTTAGAAAAGTAATCCTCCACTAGCAATGGTTTCCACGGAGCTTCATATGTGTATGAGCTACAAGCCAAATGTGTAGGCTTGTGATTTGCACCAACACTAATTGATTCATCCCTGCCTACGAACTGGTGGTTGCCGTGTCATCCATGATGCTAGTAATATTGTATTTTTCTTTGAATCTACTACAAAATGAGATCATATTAGCATTGCAACAAAAACATGATGATGCTTTGTCTCCTTTACAATACCAACATGATACTTGAAGTGGTTAGGGGTTTGGTGGGTGAAGTGCCCATGATGTTTGTGAGTGTCAGTTAGTAGGTTAGTGATTCCCCTAGATGCATACTTTGGATGTGCACTATACTCAACATGCATCTACTTCGGTGCAGATTGATTTACAAAATTGGGTGAGGGGGTTTGATACAGGTTTTAATTCTCCAAACTTTTATCGTGGGATTATAGCTTTTAGTAGTGATGGCATGCAAAGGTCTCTGGATTAGATCGTCTTGGATTTGGAACTTTTTGGGTACCCATTTCGAGATAATCCTCGGTGTGATAGGAGATGTGAAGGTGTTGAGTGCAAACGTTTGCCCTGAGATTTGTGTTGTGAGGGTGTGTGAGTGGCTATTCAAGCTTGTGAGCTTACGTAAAGCCATTTGAGCTTGTAAGCAGGTCTTGGGCACCCAGATTTGTCCGGCATTGGGGTCAACCTTCATCGATCGCTTTGGAACCCAAATAGAAATAGACCATCTAGATTGATGCCTAGGATACTCCTTCATTGTAGTCCTCGACTGAGAAGTGTGTTTGGTGCATCTTTAGGATTCTATCTCCAAAGCAGAGGTTTGTTCACCCTTGCGTATCCAGATCTGCTTCATTCCATGTGGTACTTCATGTTGCACCGATCATTGAGCATGCCCCTTGATCATCAGTTGCATCTGCTTCTTGTGTTACCTTTCCTGTTTTCCTTGGATCCTCTTTGAAAAAAGAAGGGAGTTCCTCATTGGCTTAGGCACCTCCTTCATGAGTGCCATTCTTCTGCACCATAGAACCTTGGACAAGAATAACATAGTTATCTTTAGTTGTGCTCCTGGAAGGACCAAGAGTGGGTGAATTTCCTAGTTTCTTGAGTGCTTGATTTTCTAACTCCACTGTGATACGGTTTTGATTCACCCATACCTAAAGAAGTCCACTTCTTAGGTTCATGTTGACTGCATTATCATAGATCCAGTCTTGACCCAAGACAAGAGGTTTGGTGAAATCCTCATCTTGACACACTAGCACTTTGACTATCATTAGAACATCTTGAATGTAGAGGGGAAGTTTCGCATCACCCATGCAACGAATTTCCACACCTCCCAATCCTATGAGATATGCTTCAATAGAATTGATAATTAATTGCAATTCTTCATAGTAAGAAAGTCAAACTGCACCAATGGCTGCTCCTGAGTCAATCAAAGCTCTTACGATCCTTGCACTCTCTCCTTGTCCTAAGTCTAGGGTCACAAAGGATCTTCGATCAACTATTCTATGAAAACATACACCTGATGCTTCACACATGGCCATGTGATATCTTGGAGTTTCCTAAGTGTCTAACCTAGGCTGATCTCTACCTTGTCTTCTCAATTTCATTTGTTGGATGTGTTCCAAAGCTTTCACTTGTGCTTCTTCTCGAATTCGTTTTCTTCTTTGTTACGTTTCTTTGCAATATTGAGTTGGTTTAGCATTTCCTCTATGAGGGGTTCTTGATAAAGTTTGACTCTGCATCCACTGATGTAAGTAGGTAGAATGTCACCTTCAATGGCTAATTGGACCTCTCCAATTATGGAGATTCTATTGATAATCATAGGTCCATAGCCTTGCTTCTCTAGCTTTCTTACATGTTGCTTCAAGGTGTGCACTAAAACTAAATCTCCCGCTTTCCATCCTTTATCTGTCACATGGACATCGAAGTATGACTTTTGTATTTTCTTGGACGACACAGCAAGCCAATATGCCTTGATTAGTGTGCTTATACATGTTGTCTGCTAGTATGTGGTACTTTTCAGATCTTTCTACTTCCTTGTCTTTAGTTCTCAATATAGGATGTTTAGGTCCAAAGGTGAGAATAGGCACTATAGCTTTGGCACAATCAGGCACCACCTCTAGATTGAACAAATAAGCATCAGAAAGGTCATCTGATACTCCTTGAGGGGACTCTCCTGAAGTTAGTCTAGAAAGGTGATCCATTTTAAGGTGAGTCTTGCCATTTCTAACCACAACTTCAAAGTCATATTCCATTAGTAAGAGGAACCATCTTAATAATCTCTTAGTATTGCAAGGTTTTTTCACTAGATATAGCAATGCTTGATGATCTATAAAAAATTTAAACTTATTTGCAAGCAAATAATGTCTAAACTTTTTAACCGCATACACCATGCCTAATCCTTCTCTTTTAGTAGTGGTATAATTTTGTTCAGTCACATTCAATTGTCGACTTCTGTAAGCAATTGGAAGATCCATATTGCCTTCACCAGTAGGTTGTGCTAGTACACACCCAATAGCATAATTGGATGCATCCACATGAACATGGAATGTGTTGTTCCAATCTACCGTAGTCAAGATTGGTGTTGAACACAATCATCACTTAACCTCATTAAAGGAGTTTTCATATTCGTCGGTCCACTCAAAGTTAGTCAATGGGGAGTATAGAGGCTTTGCAATGATTGCATACATATGAATGAAACATCGATAATATCCACAATGCTCCATGAAAGCTTGTACCTCCTTGACGTTTTTTGGCCTAGGTAGCTCTACAATAGCTCTAACCTTATCCTCATCCATTGATATCCCATTCTTTGACACTATGTATCCTAGAATCTTGCCTTGCCTGACCATGAAAACACACTTTTCTGGGTTCAAGCAGACCTGATATTCTCTACATTTGTCAAAGATTTATCTTAGTTCAGGTATATGTGTTTGTCTAATGTTGGAATGAGCACAAAGATCATCAACATAGACTTCCAATTTTTTGTGCAAGAACTCTTTAAGTACATGACACATCAGCCTTTGGAAGGTAGTAGGTGCATTGGTGAGCCCAAATGGCATTCCCCGAAAAGAGAATATGCCCTACTCTGTAGAAAAAGCCATCTTATGTTGATCTTTTGGAGCAATGGCCACTTGATTATAGCCAAAAAATCCGTCAAGGAAGTTGTATACTTCCTTGCCTGCTATCCTTTCTAATAGATGTTTAGTGATAGGAGGAAGATAACTATCACTAATAGTGGTTGCATTAACTTTCTTCAAGTTAATGCAAACTCCTAATTTGCCATTCTTTTTGGGCACCACTAAAATGGGGGATACCCATTCCGTGTGCTCAATTTCATAGATAAATCCAACTTCTACCAACCGATCTATCTCTTCCTTGATCTTGGCTACATAATTGTCATTATATGTGTATGGCTTCTGCTTAGAGGGTTTGGCTTCTGAGGTCATGGGGATCGTATGCGAGCATATGTCAGGGTCTAGTCCCTTTAAGTCCTTATAACTCCAAGCAAATACATCTATGTATTCTCTTAGCAAGGCTATCAACTCTTGCTCCTCATCCTCTATCAAATTATGTCCTATGTACGTGCATCATTCTTCACCTTACTCCATGTTCGTAATGATTCTCTTAGTTTTCTCTTTGTTATCATAGGCCTCTCCTGCTAGTGCTTCACGTTTAGGCATCCTTATCATGAATTTTCTATCCTCTATCTCATACTTCTTAAAATTTTCAAGGACCTCAAACAAAGATTCCTCCTCATCTCGTGAGAATTCTCTCTTCTTTCTTTTCTTACCTTCACTCTTGGCAGTTACCTATGTAGTTAACCTCACATCATTCGTATGCTCTTCTCATCCTTGAGGGCAAGCTTCTACTTCGTATAGGTATTCCTCTTCTAATGCACAAAAAGGATCCATAATGATTGATTCTAGATCTGAGTCACTTGCTTCAAGTACATCAGAGCTAGGCTCACATTCCTCAATAACCAAAGCACACATGATTGGTTCTATGGTAGAAACTAAAATGTCATAGCCATCTTCATCAGAATGTGGCATCCATTGCTCTTCATTGATGGCTATGTCCATTGTGGCTAAGATTTCCACCCAACCATGAGGTTCAAAATCTTCATCAGAAAATACTACAGGTGCGTAGGTTAGGTCTCCAATAGATCTATGAGTTTCCTTTGCACCTACCTCTCTGGCATTTTCTCTTCTCTCTTGTTCTACTCCCACTTTGCACATCCATAAGTGGGTGTCTTCATGCATCCATGAGGATCTTGATCCTATGGAATGCATTGATTCCGTATCTTTTGTGGTTTTGTAGGTGGGATTCCACTATAATTGGGGCACGTCCCTATGAGAGTAATCCTTGAGATTGACTTTGGTTGTAACTCCTAAGTGTTGCAAATACAAAGAATTGGTTCCCCAATCCTATACTACCTGCAACTGTCTCATGAAGTGTCTTCCCAAAATCATCTCATAGGCTTGTTTTTTGCTAAAGTCACATATGGAAAAAGTATGCTCGAAATCTACACCACAAGTAGTGAGAGTTATCCCTTCTATCAATCCTAAAGGTCTCTCTATGTGACCATTGACCATTTGCAATTTCATTCTTGTTGGCGTGAGTGCTGGTTTGCCCCAATGCTTCCATAGGGAAGTGGTAGCAATTGCAACTCCTGCACTTGAGTCCAAAATAGCCTTGGTTGTGTAACCTTGATGAGTCATTGGAAGATAGGTGTTTGATTCTTCTCCTTTGCTCATGTCTCCTATCTTGTCCAAGGGTATACTAAGAACGAGAAGAAAATCAATAAAGTAAGAAGTAAACTAAGTCATCTACTTCTACATTTTCTACTACATCTTCTTCAAGCTCTACTTCTACTATTTTATCCACATCTAAGGAGAAGGGAATACCTAAGAAGTGAATATGACATTATTGCAACAAACTACATCATAATATTATTGAGTGTAGAAAAAGAGCTTTTAATGAAAAGAAAAGTGCTTCAAATAAGCATGTTGAAGAAGTATTGAAAGGTAAATCTTCTTGTAAAGAAGAATCTTTTGCATGTGTTAGCATAGAAGAGGAGTCTTTTGA
>CM035444.1:79497154-79642154 GCA_020310875.1 Ceratopteris richardii
CATCTCAGTGGTGACAAATGAATAGAGATCTTATGATTAACAAATGAAACTATTTATAAAAATCGTTATACTCTAAAGCCTCTTTTGACTAATCCGTCGATCACCCTTTCAATATAACTTTGAACATGAATATGAAAGTATGTATGTTTCAACATGTATCTATTGTATATATGTGCTATATTATAGGGCTTTATGTGATGTGTATGTATATATGTATGTATGTAGTGTATGTAGTATGTATGTATGTATTATAGACTTCTTTGCTTAATTTCATGCGCAAGCATTATAAGAAGGAACAAAGTGAAAAAGAGAATTCAGGTATCTAAAATCCAAGATGGAACTTGGTACTTTCTCTAATCAAAATAGGTTAAAGATCCTTTGAGGTTTTTGAAAAGATCTAGATTAAACCAAAATAGATTTTGCGACGTACTCCAATTATATTCTTTAAGATTAAAGGAGAACCACTTGATAGTACCCTTTTGCATCTCCTTATTGTTACAACTTGATGCTCCAAGATGTATTTTCTTTTCACCATCATACTCCCTTGGCCCATTGCGCCTCTTCAACTCCTTCATGCTCAAGTAGTTGCTCATGGGCTGCTAATTAAGAAAGGCAAAGGAAAAAAACATAACTATAAATGGAGAGAATGGTGCTAGTAGGGCAACTTTGAAGAGATGCAAAAAGGTATGGATGATAGAAAAATTACATGGAGGTTTGAGATTGTGGAGGGCGATGCAAAGCTCATAGAAGAGTGGGAAAAGAAGAATATGTGTGCATTTAGAAAAAAAGGCAAGGTGAAGTTGAGTGTTGCTCATGCTCTGCATCCACACTGATAACTCTAACTTAGGTGTCAAGGGTGCTTCTTCTCCTTTGGTGTAGAAGTGGGGCATTGTGAAGGCTTCTTCCTTGAGGATTAAGGCGAGTTCCTATGCACAAGCTCTCAAACCATCTTTTGTAGAAAAAGAAATCCTCAGGAGAGAAAGATGAATGCATGGGCACCATAGGTTTTAGATACTAAATTTGGGTAGAAGAAATATGAAATGAAAACATCTTTATGTAATGAAGAAGTTGTGATCAATATCTAGAATTTCCATGGAATATTTACTTTGCAAGGAAGATGATAAATCCTTGAAGGTATCCATGGGGTCTTGGCCTTAATAGCAACGTAAGAGATGCTAGAACCTAACCTCAACACACATGAGAGAATACCTTGCAACTGTCCATGCAAATTTTTATTGTGAGCTCTAGAGTTAGCTTGAGTCCACATATACATGTGCAACCTCCACTACCTTTTTCTAGCACCTTCATGATTAGAGTCTACTAGTGTTACATGTACTCACCACTTGAGTTAAGTCCCTCTGTACTTGAGTTAACTTGAATGGGTGTATAGGGAAAATAATTTTTCCAACCTCATGGGGCTTGAACCCAAGTGCTCCTCCTTTGCATCCTTGAGACTTAACCACTGGGCTAGGTTTTGGAATTATTTAATAATCTAGAAGATGCAAAATTTATCACTATTTTGAAGCTTCTCAAGCTACATTATAACCGTTTATGATGTCATAAGTTGAATCGAAACTTTTCACATGCTTGAGTTTATAAAACGCTCAAATTTTTAATATCTAGAATACTCAATTTATTTGGGAACATATTACATGCATTCTTCTTACTTCCATGCCTTTTCCATTCAACCCGCTAGCTTTGCTTTTGGACATATATAACTCTCATAGTTATATTTCATCCATGAGATTGATGTTAAGGTAGAATTGGATATAAAAAAATGAGACCAAAAATTCATTCTATAAAGAAAGAATCTTTATACATTCATGATCCTTTTTTGGAGTTGACACTTTGATTATCTATTTACATGTAATCCATTTATCTTTCAAGTGCCAATGTGATATGTTACGTCATAATCCGTTTGTACTACATCCATTACTAACAAGTGTTAGAAAAGCTTGCATATAAATTAATAAGATTAAAAACACATAAAAGAAAATAAATATTTGAAGATTATTTTACATTTAGATTTATAAGATTATGCCAATCATGTGTTTTTTATCCAATTAAGCTCTTTTCATCTAAAGCAAACATATTGTGATAGGATCCTCCATATCCTATAGGCAAACAAATCGAACGAATCCTGGTGGTCAAAATTTGTATTTTTTTTGTTGTGAGCATCTATGGAGAAACCAAATATGTTGTTTCTCTTTGAGCTTCATAAAAAAAGGTGACCACAATTTGGGCTTTTGATTTTGATCTTTTAAGTCGTTTCTTATTGGCATTGTCAATGTTGCATCTACTTGGTTGAATAATAATTTTTTAATCAAAATTATGTATCATAAATTATATTTTTGCATATTTTTTTAAATATTAATCAATTTTTTATCAAATGTTAAAAAGAAATCAAAACTATTCTGATCAATTATATTTTTGATCATAAATGCATTTTATTTAATGCTCTTTTTATCAAAATAATGCAAATTGAAAACATGCCAATATATAAATCTTGTGTGAAATATTTATTCACTTCTTGGATTTCAGTAAGTTTTTGTTATCTTTTTCTTATTTTTATGTTTTGTATGTTTTATGTGTTTGAATAAACGATTGTGTTTTAAATTAGTTTTTAATTAACAATTAGTTCATGAGCATTTTTTGATTTGCAAAAGTGTTTCATATGTATATATGATTGTATCAAATATTAAGTTATATCAAATGAGCATGCTATGATTTGCAAAAGACTTTCTTACTTGTATATTGTGATTGTTCAAGTCACTACTTGATTCTCACTCTCACAATATCATAAGGAGTATGGAGGGACGATTGTGAGTGCTTGATTCATTGTGACTCTTAGTATTGCAAGAGTGTAGATAATAAGAATTTTATAAGGGTTATTGTGAGTGTTTGATTCATTGTGGCTCTTACTATCATAATGGTATAGACAATAAATATTTAATTGATTTTATGAGTATTACGATGTGCTCAATTAATTGTGACTCATTTTTTCAAAAGGAATTTCGATCTTATGATCTACTCTTCACGATAGTTTGAGCTAATGGAAAGTAAAATAATTATGGAAATAGCACATATGGGACCTCCTAAATCCCACACAATGAGGGGTTGAACACGTAGCACCTACTAGGAATGACAAAGACCAAAGACTCTTACCCAAATCCCCCAAAGGAGCTTGGTTTAACATCTCATCATGTAATGATGAGGAGTGTCTTGCCAATGCAGCCGATCAGACTTGAACCCATGCCCTCTCACAAGAGGTGAAACACCCACCTGTTTAAGCTAGCATTACTTGATAATTTGTTGTGATCTTTATTCTCATAGTAATATAAACAATAAATGCTAAAACTTTTCTAAAGACTATTGTGAGTGCCTTTCATAGGTATTGTTGTGAGTATATGATTCATGGTGATTCTTAATCACATAATATAGACAAAAAATGCTTAAAATTTGATAAGAATTATTGTGAGTTTTTTATTTATGACAAATATTTCTCTTTCAACAGTTTGGATGACATGTATTAAAGAGTTACTAGGTATTATTTTTGGTGTTTGATTCAATATGAATTTTATTTTTATAATAATATAGATGATATAGATGATAAACATTTGAAAATGTATAAATACTATTATAGATGTTTGATTCATTATGAATTTTACGCCCATAATAACACAAATGATACACATCAAAAAGTTCATAGGTACTACTATGAGTGTTTAATTCTCTATGTCTCTTACTCTCACTACAGCTTGATGTTTCATTAAATTTTTCCATGAGTAGATTAGATAAAAATACAAAAATGATCAAGATTTGCTTTCAAGATGGATGAAAAAACCATAAATAAGAAAAACAATGCATCAAAGAGTTTGTCTATTTTGTATGAAATGAGTGAAACTACAACCAATCATGCTTTTGATTAGGCATCTTATAACTTTTTACCAAGAAAATTGCAAAGATGCACAAAGAAGTTTCACGAATAATTGGAAATATCAATTTATAAGTATAGCTCCAACACTTTATGGATCAAATGAAGATGATCTAGATGCAATATCAAATCATGAAGGGAATGAAAAGCCCAAGAGTTAAGATGAATGCACCGGTAGAGAGACCTTCTAACTTAGCAAGTGCAAGTATGATTACACATGTTAACTTGGGTGAATTAACACCTTGGTTATTATAGATATTTTATTTCCAATAACAGAATTTTTGAAAGTAGCTCAACTTGCCAAAGATATTGTGGTACAAGTCATAAAGTGAAGATATTATAACAAGGATTTAAAATGACGTGTTTCGCAAAAATAGGATAAATGTTGTGTGCAATAATTCAAATATATACAAATGAGATGACCATGCATTAGATCACTATTCTACCAATAGCACAATGAAATAATTGCAAGAATTGGTATATCAAGACATCCTTCAAAGCAAACAATTTGTAATGCAAGTATTGGAAAGGTGGATATCGAGTCGTAGTGTAGGGTTCAATCACACATTTTTAATTTATCAATCCACAAAGAGTAGACCTCAACTTAGTTGTAGTTGACGACATAAGCAAATGTGATGGATGGGCATCAAGTAGAGTGATGAAAGTGTCTCCCCTTGTTTGTTAGAGTTTGAAGTATAAAAGTCATGGGGAAAAGACCTCCTAAAGAGGGGGAAAAGTGCCCCAATAGTCTTAAGTGTGTTCACACACATCATTACAAAATTATGTCAACAAATCCCCCTGGTAATGATGCAATGAAAAAGCAGCTAGCACTCATGTATAAGGAAGTGCCAAGCTATGTGGAAAGAGATCAATCCACAAAAGGAAGTAAGCCCAAATCTTTGAAAAACACTTCAAACTCCTCTCTAAGCAAAGCCTTTGTGAAAAGGTTTGCAACATTATCCTGTGTGGGAACATAAGCCAAATTGATCTCTCTAGCAGAGAACCTCTCCTTGACATTATGATAGTCCGCCTCAATATTCTTTGTGTGAGCATGGAACACAAGATTCCTCACAACTGCCAATGCACTTTAACTATCACTGAAGATGGTGCTAACAAAAGACTAATAGACACCCAAATTAGCCTAAAGGAATCTCAACCACAGACATTCAACAATTGTTGTGAAAGCTTCCCTATACTCAACCTTACAACTAGAAGTGGATACAGTAGGCTACTTCTTGCTCAACCAAGATACACATGAGCTACCAAGCATGAAGCAAAAACTACTGGTGGACATACGAGTTTCATAGCAACTAGCCTAGGGTGAGTTAAAAATAGCACGCAAATATGGCAATAATCATCCTCCCTTGGGATAAAACAATCCAAGTAGACGGGTACCGTTCAAGTTTGGAGATGGGAGTTTTCTTTTTTACCCACTTAGATCTCATGGCTGTGGGTTTCTTTAGGATTCCTTGAAGCTATGACTATTTGTTTTGTATTTCCTTTCAGCTTCCAAATCGAGTTTCTAGATAGGGTCACTTTTGGGGTTGTTTTTTTTGTTCTACTAGGCTTGGCCTTAGGCTTCTTTACAGATGTGGCTTTTGGTATAGGTTTTCATGAGTCAACTTTTTGGTGATGTTTGCGCTCATTGGTTCATACTCAAAAGTTTTTTAGGAATCTAAATCTAAGCTTGTCTTTATTGTTCTTGAAGCCTCTTATCCTATCATTGGAGTAGGAGAAATTGAGCTTACGGCTGCAAATGGAGGTGTGATTCTGTGGTGTGAGCATCACAACTTCTTATAGCTCTTACTTCGACTTGTCACATGTATGTGATCCCAAGTAGCTTTGAAGTGAAACTTTTCCCTATACATGGTGAAGTATTTCGATGGTGATGCACCACACTGCACTCTCCTTCTCGAGAGCTCCACGACAATATGCTCGGATTAGAAAACCGAGCTCCTGACGCCACACGTAGTACTCCGCACAGAGGTTGTAGAATACGCAGAAAACGCAGTACACAGGGAGCACGAAGACAGACTTCTTAGGTCTTACAAATACGATCGAACTTACAGTTTGTAACTGACCAGGCCACTATATGTTTTATTAAAGAACATATACAAAGAAGTGTCCGGTGGCCATTTGGCCTTTCACATGGACACTAACGGTAACAATCTCCCACTAAAGGCCAATATGGCCAGAGTAACTATGGGAGAAAAAAGAAAGAATGATAAAGAATACCTGAGTGTAAGTATACAAACTATACCTCCCACCTGATGGGCATGTTACACAGTATACAAGTGACTGCGTAAGATCAAGAATCAAGTAACCCCCATCAAGTGAAAACAGTGTCGAAAGCTATCCTGTGGTAGAGCTTTAGTCAAAGCATTTGCAGCATTATCTCGAGTGTGAACCTTCTCAAGAATAATGCTCTCAGTGGCTAAGCAATCTCTAATGAAGTGATACCTCACCTCAATGTGCTTGTGTAGCTCAGTGATGAGTAGCACCTCCTTTAATGTCAATCCGGGAAGACGTGAGGATGGTATGAAGACCTCGAGCAAGTGGCGGCACAAGTGCGTGAGTGAGAAGCACACAAGCATGCACACACATACACACACACGCGCACACACGGCAAGACAAAGAGAGAGAATCAATGGAGTTCTTTAGATTACTTTCAAAAGCTCTTACAAGTTCGTTTCAATTACAATCTAACTTCCAAAATGAGCTCTCTAGCTCCTTTTATAGTTTTTGACTAGCTTTGGCCCTGTTCAGACCTAGTGTCCGGCCTAGTTAAAAATTAGGTTCTAGGGCTTATTTGAGGGCTCAAACGAGATCTAAAAAATATGAAAATTGGTACGATGGTACTTCTAATACTCCTCAAGCTCGAGGACTCCTCGGCTTGAACAAAATGGAGTTACTAAAAATAGATAATGGTATTTACAATGGTTTTTAGTGATGAAAATCACTATTTTTGTAGGGGATTCTTCTGAAAATTTGACATACACTTCTTGGAGCTCCCTACTTGCTCCCTTTCCTTGTGTGTCCACCTTTTGATGTGCTTCCATGCTTTGTCCTTGACTTTGAGCTTCAACACTCCCCCCCCTCTCGAGTCTGTCGTCCCTGATAGACCCTTGTTGGAAGGGCTGTTCTATGTAGTGCTTGAGAGGTGGTGTCCATCCGTTGTATGAGCTGGTTCCTTGGATTCCAGCAAGAATGTGTCTTTGTGAGCTTTCAAAACTGCAAGTTGCTCAAAAGAGGTTGTCAAGAGTGATTTGGAGCAACTACTGGCTTCAATTTGCTTCCGAGATATGGATGTTGTTCCCATGACGTCCGCTAACTCTTCCAAAGATGATGTTGAGAGCAGTCATGCCAACTACTCATAACCCATAATGAATGATGGGTAAGTGTGTTCGTGCCTGGGTTGAAAAAAGTATGTGCCTTGTGCAAGGCCTGGTAATGTAGCCCTACGCATGCTTACTTGGAAAATGCATTGGAAGAAGTATGGTGCAAAAATTGCGGGTCTTGAGCTAAGTGCTCAAGGGTATGCTGACGAAGAGGTTTCCTACACTATCATGGTTATGGTGTTTCCAGAGTAAAGATACTTACCATGGAGAAGGTTGATGGATGTTTGTCTCTTCGTGTTGTACACTCGGCCTTTGGGATGGAACATTGTTGATGAATGTCCATGTTGATTGTCCACTGATGAGATCTTTTGAGTGGTGGATCCTTTCTCCTCATATGCAGGAGTCTTCTCCTCCAGAACTACCTTTTGCAGATATCTCCTTGGATGCTCTGGTACATGAAGTAGTTAAGCATCACTCAAGTTGCGGACCTTCAAGCTCTTCATTCCAGATAAGGCAGCAATAATCTCACTGCTGGCCGAGACACACTTCTATCCAAATTGATAAATGCCTAGTAATCAACAGTTCCACCTTCAACTAAGCATGACTCATTCATGTTTCATAAACCAAACCTGGGAACAAGCTCTCTCCCGCTTTTCTTTCTCCCCCTTTTTTTTTTTTTTTTTTTTTTTTTTTTTTTTTAAGGAAAAGGATATTACCAAACAAGAACACAAAAGTTAGTATCAATAGAAATATTTGACATATGTCACTGTGCTCTTGTGCGTGGGATTCTCAAGTGTGTCTATGCACGGCCGTGTAATGTGGCCCTATATTAATGCATACTTTGGAAATGCATGACCTGAATGGTGCAAAGGACAGGGTTGTGCAAGGAGCACATGGTTGTTGCTCGTTCGAGGCTTTTGATGTCATTTGTGGAGGTTGATGCCGACCTTGGTGGAGGTATCCATTGAGTCTCGAACTGATGTGATCCTCCTTATTGGAGTCCATTTTAGAACATCATTTGGCACTGTAGAGGTCACTTCAGGCGTCTTTCTCTTTGGATGCTTTCTGAACTGGGGGATCCAGTGTGGTTGACGCTTTGGTTCGGTGGAGACTACTTGCACTTTTGGCTTCCAAACCCATATCCTTTTTGCATGGCTTCTTACTAATGTTGAAGAGCTGATTTGATCTTCCTTTGGTCTCTGTACGTGGTTCTTACCCTTTTCTCTTCTTGGCTTCTTTGTTGAAACCTTTTGCATGTGGGAGAACAAAGGTTGTTGTGGATGTAGGAGCTTCTTAGGTACCCACATCTGTAATTGCCCTTGTTGAGCTGCAGCTAACTTCTTAGGCACCCAAACTTGTTGGATACCTTGTGATTGAGCTTGTCTGAGCTGCTTCCTTCGTCTTTTGGCCTGGTTGGTTTGCATGGATGGAATTTGTGGGGGCAAGGTTGGTGGTTGCTCTCCTTTGCATACCCATATCTGCTTCATCGGTTGAGTTGTTCTGCTTCGCGCGTTCTTTTGGTCTCTCGTCCGGGGAGTCTTTAGTGATTGATCTGCCCTTAGTTGCTGCCTCCTTCTGGCCCTTGGAAAAGAAGGGAGTTCCTTTGCATCTCTGACTCCTTCTTTGCGAATATCATTCCTCTGCAACACATAGTTTTGGACAAGAACAACATGGTCATCTTCATGTGTATTCCTGGAAGGACGAGGAGTCTGTGCCTTTCCTAGTTCCTTGAGTGCTCCATTATCTAACTCTACTGTAATTCGACTATGATTGACCCAAATCTGAAGAAGTCCACTTCTTAAGTTTAAGTTGACTGCTTGGTCATAGATCCAATCTTGACCCAAGACAAGAGGTTCAGTGAGATCCTCATCTTGACACACTAGTACTTTAACTGTTATAGCCTCATCATGAATATAGAGGGGAAGTTCCACCTCGCCCATGCAAGGGGTTTCCACGCCTCCCAATCCTATGAGATACGCTTCCACAGGATTGACAGTTAACTGCAACTCTTGACAGTAAGACAATTTAACAGCACTAGTGGCTGCACCTGAGTCAATCAAGGCTCTTACGGTCCTTGCACTCTTTCCTTGTCCTATATCTAGGGTTATGAAAGGTCGTCGATCAATTATCCTATGCGAGCTTGTTCCTGCAACTTCACACATGGCCATAGGATATCCTTGATCTGCATAGTCATTTGTTCTAGGCTGATCTCTACCTTGCCTTCGTAATTTCATCCTTCTGATGCGTTCTAAAGCTTCTGCTTGAGCTTCTTCTCGAATTCGCTTTTCTTCCTCTTTGCGTTTTTTAGCAGTGTTGAGTCGGCTGAGCATTTCCTCCGTGAGGGGTTCCTGATACAACTTGGCTCTGCAACCGCTAATATAGTTTGGGAGAACATCACCCTCTAACGTGGCTAATTGTACTGCTCCACTCGTGGAGATCCTATTGATGATCATAGGTCCGTAGCCTCTCTTTTCTAGCTTCCTCGCGTGTTGTTTCAGTGTATAGACTAAGACTAGATCTCCTGCTTTCAAGCCTTTATCCTTCACATGGGCATCAAAGTATGCCTTCTGTCTCTTCTTAGCTGCATATATTCCTGCAGCTGCTCTCAGTCTTGTTTCTCCTAATCGTTCAAGGTCAAAGATCCTAGAGGAGAGTTCATGACCTGTCCATTCGTGCTCTTGTGCTACTCTCAATGTAGGAATCAAGAAGTCCAAGGGTAGCACAGTGTTTTGGCCAAATACCATCTGAAAGGGGGTGGCTTGGAGTACCGTTTTGTAGGCAACTCGGTATGCCCAAACAGCATGGTGTAACTGTTTGTCCCAATCAGAGCGTTTTGTGTTCACTAATTTTGTCAGTACATTGCATAAGATCTTATTAGTGCTCTCAGCTTGTCCATTAGCTTGAGGGTGATAGGGGGCAGACTTCTTGTGTATTACCAAGAATTGTTGGAGTATATTTTCAATCACTTCGTTCAAGAAATGAGTGCCTCTATCACTTACAAGCTCTATAGGTAGCCCATATCTCGTGAATACATTCTCAAACAAGAATTTAGCAGTTGTTTGAGCATCGTTCTTTGTCGTAGCCTTTACCTCCACCCACTTGGTGAGATAGTCTGTTGCAACAATGATGTATTCCGCATGAGAACCCTTAGTTGGGGGATTAATAGGACCTACGAAGTCTATTCCCCACTTAGAAAATGCACGTCCACCCATCATAGGTTTCAGTGGCATCTCATCTTTGCGTATAGGATACTGAGTTCTCTGACAGACATCACACCATTTCACATAGGTATGTGCATCCATGTGAAGGGTAGGCCACCAGAAGCCCGCAAACAGTATTGCCTTGATCACCCGATCCGGTCCAAAGTGTCCTCCTGCTACACCCTGGTGAGCAGTTTCCAAGATCTTAAGATATTCACTTTCATGGACACATAGCCTCAGGTAACCATCTTTACCACGCTTGTATAGATTATCACCAATGAGTGCATAATCCTGGGCTTCTTGTTCTAAACTCCTTTTCCTAGCCAGAGTCATGTCTGACGGGAATGTTTTCGTCCTCAGGAAGGATACTAGTGGTTCGCTCCAATCTGGCACAATTGATACTTGATAAAGAGTGGCGTGTTCCACTGGTGGTTAAGTGCAACAGATTGGGCATTCCTTGCACAACTTTTGGACATCCGCTTCCATAGTTGGCCAATGCACTCCGAGTCTCCTTAGTGTCTGTAAGGTCCGTTGCTTTGAATGGTGTTGCTCTAGTGCACCTACATGTGCTAATTGCAACCATTTAGCGTACTCATCCTCTTCTACGCAACAAGCCAAGATCCCTTGATCTGTGTGCTTGTACATACTTCCTGCCATGATGTGGTACTTTTGGGCTTTTACAACCTCTCTATTTCATGTGTTTACCACTGGATGATTAGGCCCGTATGTCAATACTGGTACCAATGGCTTAGCCCACTGCGGCACCACTTCCAAATTAAACAAGTAAGCATCAGGAAGGTCATCTGATACTCCTTGTGGGGCTTCTCCCGATGTGAGCCTAGAGAGATGATCAGCTCTCAAATGAGTCCTACCTTTCCTTACCACAACTTCAAAGTCATATTCCATGAGCAAGAGAAACCATCTCACTAATCTTCCTGTATTGCATGGCTTGTTTACGAGGTATAGCAATGCCTGATGGTCAGTAAAAAATTTAAACTTATTTGCAAGCAGATAGTGTCTAAATTTCTTAACTGCATATACCATGCCTAATCCTTCTCGCTCTGTAGTGGTGTAATTCCGTTCAGCCGCATTCAATTGTCTACTGGCATAGGCAATTGGAAGATCCATATTACCTTCACCAGTAGGTTGAGCAAGTACACAACCAATGGCATAATTGGATGCATCCACATGAACATGGAAAGGCTTATTCCAATCTGGTGTGGTCAAGATTGGTGCTGAACATAATCTTTGTTTAAGCTCCTGGAAGGAATTCTCACATTCATCCGTCCACTCAAAGTTTGTCAGAAGTCCGTACATGGGCTTTGCAATGACAGCATACATGTGTATAAATCGTCGATAATAACCACAGTGCCCCATGAAAGCTTGTACTTCTTTGACATTCTTTGGCCTAGGTAGCTCTGCTATGGCTCTCACTTTTTCTTCGTCAGTAGATATGCCATTCTTTGACACTATGTGTCCTAGAATCTTGCCTTGCCTGACCATAAAAACACACTTTTCTGGGTTCAGGCAGACTTGATATTCTCTACATTTGTCAAAGATTTGTCTGAGCTCAGGGATATGGGTTTGTCTAATGTTGGAATGAGCACAAAGATCATCAACGTAGACTTCTAAACTCTTCCTCAGGAACTCCTTAAACACATGGCACATCAGCCTCTGGAAGGTAGCTGGTGCATTGGTAAGCCCAAATGGCATTACTCTAAAAGCAAAAATGCCCCATTCTGTGGCAAAGGCAATCTTATGCTGATCCTCTGGAGCTATGGCTACTTGATTGTAGCCCGAAAATCCATCAAGGAAGTTGTACACTTCCTTGCCCGCCACTCTTTCTAAGTCCGGGTCAACACCTTTCAAATCCTTGTAACTCCAAGCGAATACGTCTCTGTATTCTCTTAGCAAGGCTATCAATTCGTACTCTTCTTCTTCTGTTAGGTCATGGCCTATATACGTGCATCTCTCCTCTCCTTCTTCTATGGCCACTACTATTTTCTTGGTGGTTTCTTTGTTATCATAGGCCTCTCCTACCTGTGCCTCTCGTTTAGGCATTCTTATCATGACTCTCCTGTCGTCTATCTCATACTTCTTAAAATTTTCCGGGACCTCAAACAAAGATTCTTCCTCTTCTGGTGAGGCTTCTTTCTTCTTTCGTTTCTCCCCTTCTTCCTTCTGAGTCACCTGTGTTGCTAATCTTACAACATTTGTAAGCTCTCCATGCCTCTGGGGTTGAAGTTCTACTTCATGGAAGTATTCTTCATCTGATGCAAATGGTGGGTCCATAATGATAGACTCTAGATCGGAGTCACTTGCATCCTCAAGTGCATCAGGGCTAGGTTCGCATTCTTCTAAAACTGCCTCTCCCATGATCGGTTCTATGGAGAAGACTGAAATGTCATAGCCATCCTCATCACAGTGAGGCGTCCATTGTTCTTCATTGATGGCTACATCCATTGTTGCTAAAATTTCTGCCCAGCCATGGGGTTCAAATTCCTCATCAGGAAAAACTACAGGTGCATAGGCTGGGTCTTGAATTGATCTATGTGTTTCTTTTGCACCTACCTCTCTGGCTTTCTCTCTCTTCTCTTCTTCTACTACTACCTTGCACATCCATAAGTGAGTGTCTTCATGCATCCATGAGGATCCAGACCCTATGGAATGCACTGATTCTGTATCATCTTTGGCTCTATGGATGGGATTCCACTGGATAGGAGGGACATCTCTATGAGAGTAATCTTTGAGATTTACTTTGGTTGTAACACCTAAGTGTTGCAGGTACAACGAATTGGTTCCCCAATCCTGGACCACTTGCAACTGTCGCATGAATGGTCTTCCCAAAATCATCTCATAGGCATGATTTTTGCTAAAGTCACATATAGCAAATGTATGCTCGAACTCGACACCACAAGTGGTGAGAGTTATTCCTTCTAGCAATCCTAAGGGTCTCTCAATGTGACCATCGGCCATCTGCAATTTCATTCTCGTTGGCCTGAGCGCTGGCTTGCCCCAACGCTTCCATAGGGAAGTAGTGGCAATTGCAACTCCTGCACCTGAGTCCAAAATTGCCTTGGTGGTGTACTCCTGGTAGGTGATGGGAAGATAGGTGTTCCCTTCTTCACCTTCACACATATCTCCTATCTTGTCCAAGGGAATTTCTGGCACTGTCCTATGGGATCCTACCCGGGAACGTGGTTTTGCAACTTCAGTTACTTGACTAGCTACATATTTCCGCGCTTTTGGTCTATCCTTAGGCAGTTCTTCCAAAGTGAGATCGCGCTGCTCCTTGGCGTTCTTTACTACCTCCGTGTTCCTAGGTATGACTGAGTCGTCGTTCCTTACCATGACTGTGGGTGCTCTCATACACGTGGACTTTGCTTCCCATGGGCCTGTGAAGTGGGGTAGCTCTTGTATGGAATTAGACTCAAAGTCCAATCTCTCGTGAGACTAAGTACTCTCATGTTCCCCGTAAATAGATGGGATGTCTTGTGGGAATTGGTCGTGTGCATCATCCACAAGTTCAAAGGGAGGGGCGACTTCACTTTCGTTATCCCATTTGTCTTCTAGAATCTCTCGTAGGAAGTCTGGTGCAAACCGATTCATAGACGAAGAAGTGTCTGGCTCCGTAGAATTAGGCACACAAGCAATCTGGGAAGGAGGGCTTATTCTATCGTTGGCTCTCTCCTTGTTCTCATAGATGGCTGGAGCACAAGCTTCCAGGGGAGGGTTACTTATTCTATTACTCTTCCGAACAGGCTCATACGCTCCCTGAGAGGGAATGTAGGCAACCTGTGGAGGTACATAAGCTTTCGAGGGAGGCTCATCTGCCTGTTGGGGGGAAAGATAAGCTTCTTGAGGAGGCACATGGGCTTCCTGAAGAGGCTGGCTTATCCGTTCTCTTGCCCTTTCCTTTCTTTGAGGGGCAGGTTCCTTTTCTGATTGTGCAATCAGCTTCTCTATTCTTTCTAGCAGTCCATCAAAGTGCAACTGTGTCTTTGCTGAGCTAGAGATGTTAAAGAGGCGGCTAGCTTCGAACATGGCTTGAGCCAATTCCACCATCTTAGCACAAATTTTAGTTCGTTCAAGCTCTAGCTCAGCTCTAGGGTAGCACTTTTCATGATCAGTTATGGTTGGCCCTTCTTGGATTCTGGCTTGATATGCTTTAAGCATCATGTTTAGGTCTTCAGGAGTGGGATCAGCTAGGACTGATCCTACCCTAGGGGGTGGTGTGATTTGATGAGGCGGTGGGGAAGGTGGTGGGTCGGATGGAGATGGGAGTGGTGGTGGTGGAGTAGTGTGAGAGGAAGTCTGAGTTGTGAGTTCGGTTATTTTGGCTCTTGTTTCTCTTACGCTTTCCTCGAGTTCACTCATCTTTTTTGCCCATTGCCTTTTCATGCGTTCGCGGCTATCTCTCCAAGCTCTTGTTCTCTTTTTATTTTGGCTCTGAGTATCGCTAGCATCTGGGCTCTTTTCCTGGCCTACCCTTTGGTTTTGCTGCAATGCTTGAGCTCGGGTGACTACCTGTACGGGAGCAGTGGCAGTGACACTTCCTGTGGGATCTACTACTAACCCAATAACGTTGATAGGCGTGATTTTTGGCATATTATTGGGGTTCTTTGGGCAATCACGTAAGAGATGTTCTTTTCCACAATCTTGGCAAAAACCTTGGATCATTACTGACTGGGGTTGTGTAGGTGGAGGCAAGGGACAATCACGAATGAGGTGGTCTCCTTGGCATCTGTAGCACGGTCCTCTTGGGAATGGAGGTCTTACTTGCCTAGATTGAGGCCTAGGATTGGGGTTTGCATACATGACGTTCGTGTAATCTGACTCCCAACTAGGTTCACTTGGTTCTTCACTATAGTAGGACTCACCATGTTCTGGAGACTGCATGTAGTAAGCCTGGGGACTATCGACGTGTGTAGAATCAAAGCTATGGTCACTCGGGTCACTTTCTGAGATCAATGGGGTTACTGGTACTATTGCTCTATTCAGGTTCTCTTCTGCAACAGTATACTTTACCGGAATCACATTAGCTGGGGCTGGGGGTTGTTGTGCTAGCACAGGTTGAGGTCTTTGTTGGTTTTGGTATTGTGGTTGGTAATTTTGTTGTGGCCTGCCATATGGTTGTGGAGAGTACTGGTTCTGGTATCTGCCTTGTTGGTAGGGTTGGGGGTAGGGTTGCCTAACCGCCTGCTTGTTGTATGGGCAATCTTGTGCGGTGTGATTGGTGTATCTCCGTTCTATGGTGCAATATTGGCTACTAGGATTTACTTGGGGCTGAGCCATAATGGGGCAGACATTCGCCATATGGTCGCCACCGCATGTATAGCACCTTTTCACAGGAGCATACCTTGGACTTTGTTTGCTAGTTACCCCTAATTTCTGGGCCACTTTCTCTGCGAGTTCCTCAATTGATGTGGAATGTATGGAAGATTGACTAGATGTACTATCTGAATCTTTGTAGATTTTGGAAAGCTCTAGTTCTTCCCCTAGGTTATCTTCGATGTCAATGCACATACGTACACACTCTTCTATAGTCCTAGGGTCTTTCAGATACACATAGGATCTCAATTTCGTACTCAGTAATCCGTCAAGGAATAAGGCTACTTGTTTGGCAGATGTGGGTAGCTCCGAAACAGGACATCTTTCGAGGTATTGCCTAAATCTTCTTCCTGCAAGTCTCACAGTCTCTTGAGGGGTTTGCTTGAAGCTGTGAATCAATGAGGAAGTGTTGTGTCTTATGCCACTCTTGGAGAACTCAATAATGAATGCTTCTAGGAGTTGGTCTATGTTCCTGAACTGGCGCTCATCCAATGGCTGAAACCATGTAAGTGTGGTGTTCCTAAGGGTTAGACCGAAGGCATTGTACTGCGTGAATAGATCCTCCACTTGTTCGGCTCTCAAGACTTGCTTGAATTCTGCCACGTGATCATAGGGATCTCCTGTGCCATCAAAGTAATTCTTCATGGACTTAACTAGCTGGGTCGGTCTCAGAGTTCTCGTGTGCTCTCTAGGTCTCGGCAGAGGGAATCCATCCACATTTCTTTGGTTCCTGTGGGCTCTAAGCACCTCAGGTTCTACCCTATTCGTCTCTGTCCTTGTTCTTTCTCTGCCTACTGGGTTGGCAAAACTTACTTCTGGTCTATCTCTGCTTCTGTCTCTTTGCGTACCATGAGCTTGGGACGTTCCAGCCCCAGGGTGACCATAGGATACATTTGATCTTGGTTGGGGGAAAATAAATTCACCCTTCCAAGTGTAAGCATGCCTATCATTTTCTGTCACCACAAAGATCCTTTCCGAAGTGTGATCTAAGTAGGTCACTCTACCTGGGCTATCCGGATCCTTAAACTCATAGATCATGATATTTCCTATATCAGTTGGCTGATTGGATTTATATTTCCAAAAGGCTTCATCAGTTTCCCGATTGAGGAGCAACTCTATGCTCTTGTTGTCTTGGGGAACCCACTCAGGTGTGATAATCCTAGTGAGAACAGATTTGCCTCGAGGGGTTCTAGGTTCCGCACCCATGTTCCCTTGTTCCAAGTCACCTAAGTCCGCTTCTGAGATTACATTCCCAAATTCATCTGTCCTCTCCGGGTGACTAGTGACTATATATATAGTTCCTTCTTTGTCCAGGTATGCACCATTTTCAAACTTGACAGCTGGGTGTTCTAGTCCAATGGATTGATCAGGATTCTTAATCTGGACCACGGATCTTCCTAGGCCGTCCTCATAGATGCTAGCACCTAATCGGTTGGTCCTAAGGTATTCCAACTGTGTTTTGTACGGGCCTTCTACCCTGTACAGGTAAGGCACACCTGAACTTCTCGTAGGTCTGTCCATACCTTGAGACATCTCTGATTCACTGGTATCAGAGCTAGGGTAATGAGAGTGATGACCCAACTGCTGGACCCAAGACCTTGCAGTGTGATTGACGCTAGCCTCTGAAGATCTAAGGCTTTGTCTCTCCCTTACTAGATGTCGTCCTGATCTAAGGTTCATATGCCTATCTAATTAGCCCAATTCTTTGCCCAGAGTACAACCTCATTGCTGGTTACTTTATATTAGTCGCTTGGTTCTTTTTTAGGTATTTTATCGTGTTTGAGTTCTTGTCTGATATCACGTCGTCAGGAATATTTGAATGTTGTTTCGCACTTACAGTTGATCGTTCCACACTAAGTTCTTTTACTTTATGTTATCAATAGTACAGAGATCAGGTTTTTAGCTTGAACTTGAGTTTTTAGGTAGTCTTCAACTTGATACCTGCCTATCGTTGCTCTGACTTATTCCTACTTCTAATCGTTCTTAGCCTAAGCTAGGAATTGACGAAGAGGAGTTGAGAATATTCCGACCTTTCTTGCTGAACCTTGCTCTTTAATGCTCGAGAAGTTGATTCTCAAGCTTGCGCAACACCCTTGCTTGGATGCTCTCAATTGCTTCTCAATAGACCTGCATAAGTCCCCAGATTAGCTCCAAGTTGACCTTTCAATTGACAAACAATTTAATTCAGACATTTTTTCAATGACCCTTGTAAGTGTATGAGTATTTGAGAGTGCAAATATGCCCAAAATTTAGCCTAACTCTCAAAAATTTATCCCTTAATTTTTTGCCGAATATGTCTGTCTATCGCGATAGACGGTGTCTGTCGCGATAGACACAAACTATCGTGGGGGCTGTCTGTCGCGATAGACAGTGTCTGTCGCGGATTTCTGTCTGTCGCGATAGACGGTGTCTGTCGCGATAGACGCTATCTGTCGTGAAATTCTGTCTGTCGCGATAGACGGTGTCTGTCGCGATAGACGCTATCTGTCGTGAAATTCTGTCTGTCGCGATAGACGGTGTCTGTCGCGATAGACGCTATCTGTCGTGAAATTCTGTCTGTCGCGATAGACGGTGTCTGTCGCGATAGACGCTATCTGTCGTGAAATTCTGTCTGTTGCGATAGACGGTGTCTGTCGCGATAGACGCTATCTGTCGTGAAATTCTGTCTGTCGCGATAGACTGTGTCTGTCGCGATAGACGCTATCTGTCGTGAAATTCTGTCTGTCGCGATAGACGGTGTCTGTCGTGATAGACGCTATCTGTCGTGAAATTCTGTCTGTCGCGATAGACGGTGTCTGTCGCGATAGACGCTATCTGTCGTGAAATTCTGTCTGTCGCGATAGACGGTGTCTGTCGCGATAGACAGAAAAAACGCAAATTTTTGAAAAACTTCTAGTGATATAGAATGCCCTCAAGGTGTAGGTTACTGTGCTAATCATGCATTCACAAAATTTTAAGATTTTCTGTCTGTCGCGACAGACAGAGGTTATCGTCCCGGGACCCGTGCAGAGCCTGTCGTACCTGCGCACACTGCTGGGGATGATGATACAGCAAAGACCTGCAAAATATCTCAAGAAACAAGCAAAAACAGCACACGCAATTTCGCTCTCTCGCTCTCTCTCACAAGTGAAATGAGGGATATGAGGTGGAGATGGGGATATAGTCAAAAAACTGAAATTTTTCGCGATGATGGAGATGGAGGTGGGAGGTGGTGATGATGATAATGGTGATAAAGATGGTGAAGAAAGTAAAAGAAAATCGATGAGAGTGAAGAAAATACCTACAACTCCAACTCGTCAACTCTACGTCTTACCATCACACGCTCGTCCTCAAAGCTCGATCCCCGGCAACGGCGCCAAAATTTGGTGTAGCTCAGTGATGAGTAGCACCTCCTTTAATGTCAATCCGGGAAGACGTGAGGATGGTATGAAGACCTCGAGCAAGTGGCGGCACAAGTGCGTGAGTGAGAAGCACACAAGCATGCACACACATACACACACACGCGCACACACGGCAAGACAAAGAGAGAGAATCAATGGAGTTCTTTAGATTACTTTCAAAAGCTCTTACAAGTTCGTTTCAATTACAATCTAACTTCCAAAATGAGCTCTCTAGCTCCTTTTATAGTTTTTGACTAGCTTTGGCCCTGTTCAGACCTAGTGTCCGGCCTAGTTAAAAATTAGGTTCCAGGGCTTATTTGAGGGCTCAAACGAGATCTAAAAAATATGAAAATTGGTACGATGGTACTTCTAATACTCCTCAAGCTCAAGGACTCCTCGGCTTGAACAAAATGGAGTTACTAAAAATAGATAATGGTATTTACAATGGTTTTTAGTGATGAAAATCACTATTTTTGTAGGGGATTCTTCTGAAAATTTGACATACACTTCTTGGAGCTCCCTACTTGCTCCCTTTCCTTGTGTGTCCACCTTTTGATGTGCTTCCATGCTTTGTCCTTGACTTTGAGCTTCAACAGCTTGGTCTTTGCATGATAGACCGGATTCTTAGCCAAAGCAATGGCACTCTGACTATCACTGAGCAAGTGAGGTACATGGTGAGGCAAACCCATATCGCAAGCAAGACGAGAAAGCCACAATGCTTCCTTACATGCCTCACTTGCTGCAACATACTCTGCTTCTGTGGTGGAAACAGCTGTACATTCTTGAAGACGAGATCTCCAAGAGATAGCACCTCCAGCAAAATGAAAAATGTACCCTGATGTAGACTTACGATTGTCTACACAACCAGCATAGTCAGAATCTGTGTAACCAATAATGGATGCTTTCCCTCTACCTAAGCATAGACACTTGTCCTTAGTGCCACTCAGATATCTCAAAATCATTTTGACCGCTTCCCAATGTTTCTTGCCAGGATTAGACATATATCTGCTCACAACTCCCACTGCAAATGCAATGTCTGGTCTCGTAGCTACCATAGCATACATGAGACTACCAACAGCAGACTGATAGGGAGTTTTGGTCATGAATTCCTTTTCCTCATCTGATTTGGGGCAGTCATCCTTGCTCAATTTCACATATGTGGGTAAAGGTGTACTCAATGGCTTTCCACCCTGCATATTGAATCGATGAAGTACTTTGGATATGTACTCACTTTGAGACAAGTATATGCATCTTTTACTCCTATCACGAGTAATGCGCATGCCAAGAATATGTTTGGCATCCCCCAAATCCTTCATATCAAATGTCTGACTCAACTTCTTTTTGAGCATTGACAAATCATAAGAGGACTTCCCAGCAATCAACATATCATCGACGTAAAGTATCAAGCATATCAAGCTGCCATCAGAACATCTCTTTGTGTAGAGACAATGATCCTCATTGCTCCGAGAATAGCCTTGGGACTTCATAAAAGCATCAAACTTTTGGTACCATTGTCTAGGAGACTGTTTAAGTCCATACAAGCTCTTCTTGAGCTTACAAACTAGACTTTCCTTGCCAGGAACTACATAACCCTCTGGTTGTTCCATATAGATCTCATCTGTAAGATCTCCATGCAAGAAAGCTGTTTTCACATCCATTTGGACTAGCTCTAAGTCCTCCATTGCAACGAATCCAAGCAACATGCGCAAAGTAGTCATCTTGACCACTGGAGAGAAGATTTCCTCAAAATCAACACCATGTTGTTGCTTAAAACCCTTTGCAACAAGTCGTGCTTTATATTTTGGAGAAGCACTATCTGATGTGAATTTCAGCTTATATACCCATTTACATGGTAAAGCTTTCCTGCCCTTTGGCAAAGGTACTAAGTCCCAAGTACCATTCTTGTGAATAGAATCCAACTCACTCTTCATGGCACGCTCCCACTTGACATGATCCTCTGTCTGCATAGCCTCTTTGTAGCAAGAGGGCTCACCGGCATCTGTTAACATAACAAAATCTAAACCTGGAACATATCTATCAGGTGGATATGAGACACGTGCAGAACGTCTCAATGGTTGCTGATCAGGAACATGTGCAGACTGATCTGAATGGACATTCTCTTGAACATCCCTATGTGCAACATTTTTATGCATGCTAACCGGAGGACTAGTATCCTCAAACACCACTCTTCTCACTTCAACCTCCTTAATCGGCTGTTTATGCATCTTAGACTCATTAAAAATGACATCACTACTTCTGATCACTGACCGTGTTTCAGGATCCCATAAGCGATATCCAAATTGTCCTTCTCGACCATATCCAAGAAAAATGCATTTCTTTGACTTATGGTCCAACTTCTGTCTAAGATTCTTGGGTATATGAACATATGCTTCACACCCAAAAACTCGAAGATGATCATAATATGGTGGTTTCCCTGTCCATAACTCTTGTGCCACTTTCAGACCTTTGGCAGTACTAGGTGAAAGGTTAATCACATGAACTGCAGTCAATACTGCTTCTGCCCAAAAACCTTGTGAGAGGTTTGCATGATGCAACATAGAGACTACTCTATCTTGAATAGTTCTATTCATCCTCTCAGCTACACCATTCTGTACTGGGGTATAAGGAGCTGTAAACTCTCTACGAATCCCTCTACACTGACAGAAAAGGCTGAATTCATGTGAGGTATACTCACCCCCATTATCTGAACGTAAAGCCTTAAGCTTAGTTCCTTTTTCAGTCTCAACTGAAGCAAGCCATTTTCTGAAAGTAGGGAATACATCATCCTTCGTTTTGATAGGATATACCCAGACTTTTCTAGTAGCATCATCTATGAAAGTGACAAAGTAAAGAGAACCACCTAAGGACCTAGTGGGCATAGGACCACACACATCTGTATGAACAAGATCTAAAGGCTGAATCGAAGAGTCAATGTGCGTTTTATGCACATTTCTGGTTTGCTTTCCATATTGACAATGCTCACAAAATGAAAAATCAGAGAAAGATAACACATGTAAGTAGCCAGAACGAGAAAGATTTTCCATTCCACTACGAGATATATGGCCCAAACGACCATGCCAAATACAAGCCATAGGCTGTTCAGTAACAGCTAACAAGTGTTCTTTCTGTGATACAAATAAAGGGAAAAGTGAGCCAAATTTCCTTCCTTTTGCAATAACCATATTGCCCTTTGATATACGAAAGGACTGAGCATAGAAGACCACCTTGTAACCAAGGTCATCAAGTTGACCAACTGACATCAAACTACGTGATAACTGAGGTACATGGCATACATTATGCATAGTAAATTTTGAACTGTCAATGAACTGCACAACCACATCTCCAATCCCCACAACATCACACTGGTAAGAGTCACCAAGTCTCACGGTACCAAGAGACTTTGCTGCATAATTAGAGAACCATTCTCTATGTGGTGTCACATGGAAAGAAGCACCAGAATCTAGCAACCAGGTGTGGGAAAGAGAATCAGCCATAAGTGCCCCAGATGGCACAGTACTATCAAGTGTCAACACATCAGCATCATCAGAAATAGCATTAATTTCTTCAATCTTCACAGTCGAAGTAGATGGTGCAGGTAACTGTTTAACATGCCCATCAACATTCTGTCCTTTACCTTTAGCATTCTTTAATGCATAACAGTCTTTCTTCATGTGTCCTTTCTTATGACAATAATGGCATTCAATATCCCTCTTCCTTGATTTACTTCTGCTCTTATTCCGTTGACCATTCTTTTCCTTGTTCTTGCTCCTACCACGTTGTTGATTCTTTCCTTGGTAAGAATCACGAACATTATATGCATCTCCACTCTGAGTGCCAACCATAGGTTTTCTACGAATCTCCTCACTCAAGAGTGCTCCACATATGTCATCATAGACGAGTTTACCACCTGGTGCACTATTACTAATAGTTGTGCAAAATGTATCCCATGATGATGGCAGGGTGCATAACATCAATACTGCTTTCATTTCATTGTCCATATCCATTTTCTGAGCCTGTAACTGGGAGAATATGGCATCAAACTCATTTAGATGAGCAGCAACACTATCTGTGTCCTTCATACGAAGGTCGTATAATTATCTCATCAGATATACTTTATTTGATGCCGTCTCTTTTTCATATGTATTGCATAACTTCTTCCAAAGCTCCTTTGCACTTTCACAGTCTAATACTGTAAAGTAAACATTATCTGCTAGGTGCAAGCGAATGGTAGACCTGGCCATTTCATCTAACTCATCCCAATCATCTTCATCCATGTCAGCAGGCTTCTTTGAAATCCCATTTACTAGCTTCCATTGCCTTCTTTGAATCAGCACATCTTTAATCTGATTCTTCCATAGAGCAAAGTTTGTGCCATCAAATTTTCGGATCTCGAAATGGTCTTTGCCCTGCAAGTTATAGCTCCTCCTCGGAACGCTAGCACTAGACCCTGATCCACCGGATGTGCCTGAGACCTCTGATGCCATGATCGTAGAGAACTGAATAGAATGATAATGGAGCTAGAAGAGTCCAAACACCAACAAATAAGTGTATCAAGGAGTAAATCGACCACTATATAGTTGACTAAACCAGAAATCTGGAAAAATTTTGCCAGAGTATCCTCTGCAATATTAGCATATGACCAGTGTCAAAGTATCATAAAACTGCAAGTACTGACATGTCTACCTGCATAGTGAATCACTGACTCCACTGCATATAATCAGTTACCCAATAGAAGCCAACTAGGCTTATCGAGCACCTATGAACAACTATCATACATCTCCTATGGCGAGGCTGGGTAAGTCTTCCACCTGCATCATCGAAGAGACCCCGACATCTGGGTGTCTCCCAGTTAAGAAAACCTCACCACGACTCTCTTTATCAAACGTAAAAGGCTTTATGCAAAGAACGTAATCGCCATATCAATGCCCACATGGACGTACATAAGCGGTATCCACAGAAGCGTACATGGTGTGTATGTGCTCAATATATGCAGTAAAATGACACTGAAAGGCTGAATACACAGCCCAAAAACTAGCCAATAACACCTGCAAGTGTCTGTCACCTCTGATGTTTTAGGCTTTAAAAACCTGCATAAATTTGCAGCGACTACTCCCACCAAAACTGAAAACCCCTCGAGAAACCTGTAGTTTTACGAGTGTGGCTAAAAATACAGCCCCAAAGGTTGATATTTATTGTCTGAGAAGTACAAGGAACACTCTTCTTGATGTTCTTGGACCTGTGTGAAGAGAAGTACGTGCGAAAGTACTCCGAAATGGCTCCAAAAAACACCCCAAAATTGCTTCAGAAATAGGCTTTAAAAGCAAAAATGAAGCTTTCAGGGACCAAAACTTGTTCAAGGTAATGTCAACCTTAGTCTTTCCCCTTCTTCAAACACCACAAGAGTGTAGCTTAGTGGCAAGATATTGCCACGGTTAAGCGAGCTCTGGGGGGAACAGTACTGGGATGGGTGACCTCCCGGGAAGTACCGGGAACCTCTATATTCCTTGATCGTTGAGGTCCTCCCTCGCGCGTAGCCAACGGCGCCAACGGTGACTTCGGTGACTCGGATGACAAGGTATGCCAAGGTCTATGCCTTGGTCGCCGCCTTAGTCGTCAGCTGGGGGGGGGTGCTCGCTTCGCTCGCACAAAAGGAACAAAGCTTTTTGCCTCGAACTGCTCTGATACCAGTGAAGTATTTCGATGGTGATGCACCACACTGCACTCTCCTTCTCGAGAGCTCCATGACGATATGCTCGGATTAGAAAACCGAGCTCCTGACGCCACACGCAGTACTCCGCACACAGGTTGTAGAATACGCAGAAAACGCAGTACACAGGGAGCACGAAGACAGACTTCTTAGGTCTTACAAATACGGTCGAACTTACAGTCTGTAACTGACCAGACCACTATATGTTTTATTAAAGAACATATACAAAGAAGTGTCTGGTGGCCATTTGGCCTTTCACATGGACACTAACGGTAACACATGGGCACTTTTTACTCTAGTGCTCGCTAGAGGGTTTTTCCCCATGTTACCACATACACAATTAACTCATATGTGGTGGTACTTTGTACTTAGGATATTATTCAGATCTTACTTCAGTGATGATCATCATCAATAGAGAGAGCTATTCAAACCATCCATCTTTTGTGTGTGTCTTGTTGCGTTTGTGCTCATTTTGTATGCTTCTTGTGTGTCTCTCACACTTCTACACACATCCAACAGTGGTATCATAGAAAGTTCAACTCTTTCTCAAGTTTTTGTTTTTTGCATCGTAGCATGTACACACTTTTAACAATGCAAATCCATTTTGGAGCATGGAACAATGATTTTCAATAGCCAAGAAGAATTTCTATCAGATGCACTAGAGTTTTACCCATTTTGAAGCAATTCGTATGCAAAAAATTACCATGAGAGTGATAGATTGTGGGTTGAAATTTCATCATTTATTTCAGCTTTCATTGAAGTAAAGATCTTATCACATTCTTCTTCTTCATTGAAATGGAAGGCAGCAAGGTACCTTTGATGAGACCGATTATCCAATGTGGTCTTACATGATGAAACATGTTCTTGTTGTGAAACAACTATGGAACATAGTGGCAGATGTAGATTGAAGACCGGCAAGTTCTCTTCCATGGATGAAATGGAGCTTTTGTTGAAATGAAAAAGGACTACTCCTACTCTACTCACATGCACACATCTAACAAGCTAATGAGGAAGGAACAAAAGATAACAAAACATGATGAATGAATTAAAATAGAAATGGAAATAACTTACAATAGATGCTCTATGAGCATGGAGACTCCATGAGGAGAGGATGCACACTCTTGGCAATGAGCTAGAGTGGAATGAGATGTGGGGAGTGAAGGGAGGCCTTGCTTATATGGAGTTTGGGAGAATTCCCTTGCATGTGGGATATATGTGCTTGCATGAGAATGAAAGTAGACTTGGACAAAAGGGTGGAGCATGGAACTCTCAACACCCCCCCTCCATGTGATGACCATTTTGTTATTAATATGGGGGACTAGTGACATATGGGATCACTTAGTCCATTTGGTTTTTAGGATCCAAGGACATATGGGATCCTTGGACAAAACTTGGGCATATGGCGTCCAAGCATGGGACATATGGCATCCCTAGGATCTTGGGACATATAGGATCCCAAGACATATACTTCGACATTTGGGATCCAAGTGGTTTTTAATGGGATCTACGGACATATGGGATCCCTAGACATGTACAAGGGTTTACATCATGGGGTAGGTAGTGCTTATGGAACCATTTGCCACCTTTTGAGCATTTTTCTTTTCTTGGGTGTTTTGTTGTTCGTGTAGCCTTTGTCTTGTGAGCTTCATGGCCTTGTAGTGGGCTTTAAATTTTTTCAAGCCATAGGGAAGGTCTTACTCTTTTAAAGAGCAGTGTCTAGTCCCTTTACATGGGGCTTGAGTGATGATTGGAGCTTGATGAGATTAACTCTTAGGAGAGCTAGTACATTTTCATTTTGGGGTATACATAGCTTCAAGACATGATGCCTTTGGGAAGGTCCTACCAGGTTTACACATGGTGGTGTCTAATCCCTTACAGGAAGCTGTAATATACTTGTAGATGAGTTGTACAAAGACATCATTGCATATCAAGCTGCATTCACATTACATTTGAGGAAAAATATTGCAGTGTGAAGCCCATGAGCTTGTAGAGGGTCTTAATTACTATCTATTTCAAGCAAATAGAAGAGGATTCAAATGCCCACGTTTCTATATGAACTGCTTGATTTTTCTCAATCTGACTATCAAATTTGGCTGGGATATCTAAGGCCGTTTTGTATCATGATTGAAAACAAAAACATTTTTGCAAAGACCTTGTGTACCGTGATCTCCAAAAGAAAAATATGTGTAAGTGTACATCAGTGATTATGTCCTCTGTACCCATGAGCTCATAAAACCTTCGCAATTTATGCCTAAATTTATGGTAGATTAGTTGTCCCACACGCCAAAATATTCCAAATCTAGCTACGTTCAGTTATCTATTACTTGCTGAGCCCACCCACAGAAGTGCTTATAAGCACTCTTTATTGCACGTTCTACTGCTCAAAGCACTCGACTAAGCACTGCTTATTACACATTCTAGTGCTCAAAGCACTTTATTGGATAAATGAGAGACTCAAAGATGCAATAATAACAGAATGAGGCAACTTTCAACCAAAAAAAAACAAGTATGATGATGAGTAGGAAAGGTAATGAAAGGACGCTAATCATGCTGAAAGGGAAACATGAAAATAGTTCTTAAAAGCACCTGTAAAGGTGTCATATGGGAGGGAGGGAGGGATTAACAATGAAATACATACTAATGAAAAATAACAAAGACAACTCAAAAGGAAATGCTATCAAGACGATACCTATGCTCTGATACCATGTTGAAATGAAAAAGGACTACTCCTACTCTACTCACATGCACACATCTAACAAGCTAAGGAGGAAGGAACAAAAGATAACAAAACATGATGAATGAATTAAAATAGAAATGGAAATAACTTACAATAGATGCTCTATGAGCATGGAGACTCCATGAGGAGAGGATGCACACTCTTGGCAATGAGCTAGAGTGGAATGAGATGTGAGGAGTGAAGGGAGGCCTTGCTTATATGGAGTTTGGGAGAATTCCCTTGCATGTCGGATATATGTGCTTGCATGAGAATGAAAGTAGACTTGGACAAAAGGGTGGAGCATGGAACTCTCAACAGCTTTGACATGTTCATTTTGGTCACTTGAATTGCAAAATAAGGACATGATTATTGGGTTTCCAACACTTGAGTCCATTGAAAAGCATGCATGTGAAGGTTGCATTCGTGGAAAAATGCATCATGCTTCTTTTCAAAAGATAGTCATACACACACTATAAGAAAATTGCAATTTGTGCATAGTGATGTATTTATGTGGTCCGATCAAGACTCTATCTGTTGGGAAGCATGTATATTTCTTTTTTTTCATTGATAATGCTACTTGACATATATGGGTGTATCCTATGAAAGCAAAGAATGAATTATTTTCTTGCTTCAAAGCATTTTTTGCTATGGCTGAAAAATTTTCTTCAAACAAGCTTTTGACTCTACACATAGATCGTGGTGGTGAATACATGTCACATGAGTTTAATGCTTTTCTTCATGAAAGTGTAATTTCACACCAATGTATGGTTCCATATACACCTCAACAAAATGGTGTTGCTAAGCATAAAAATAGAACACTCCTTGAAATGGCATGATGTATGCCTTTATAAGTTAATTATTGGTTCTCTCTTGTATGCTACTATGACAAGACCATACATTGCACATGTAGTTGGAGTGGAAGTGGTCATGTGTGAAAACTATGTGTTGAATTGCTACTCTACAAAAGCAGATTCATCACTCCTAATGAGGCATGGAATGGACATAAACCTATGATTAGTCATATGGGCATGTTTGGTTGTTTGGAATATGCTCTTGTGCCATCACAACAATGTCACAAACTTGATGATAAGGAAAAGAAATGTATAGTTTTTTTTTATAATGCTTAAATTAGGGGTCATTGGTTGTACAATCCATTGACTAACACAATTATTGTGAGTCAAGATGTGGTATTTGCTGAAAATTCAGTTTTCCCTCTAATTAAATGCAAAACATAGCCAATAGTTAGCTCACAAGATGTGTTCAATACACTCATGAATTGGTGTTCTTGTCTATGGCCATGTAGACCAACCAAATGAGGCACAAAGGGCTGAAAAATTCCAATAAAATAGAGCTAAAAATATAGAGAATTTCCAACCAAATAGGCCTAAAATGTTTTAGCAAAAAATGGTGGAAATTGCTACAAATTTCCAACCATAAATGGTTGAACATTTGCCAAAAAATATGGCTAAAAATGAGCATGAAATTCAGCCGATGCATGCTATATGTTGATTATGTATTACATAATGAACGCATATCTATCAAGAGTGCATAAACTATGCCAAAGTGGCTGAAAAAAACTTCGTAGGATAGCAGATTGAGTGCATCTTTACTTGATAGAAAAGATCAAACTCTTGACATGCATCATATGAATTTGTGGATTATTCTCTTATGGAAACAACATGTAATGAAGAGCCACTTACTTTTGAAGATGCATGTGAAAATCCACATTGCAGGAGTGCTATGCAATCAAAAATCAAAAGGTAGCATTGATCACTAAATTTATAAGATTACAAGAAATTCAAAAGGTAATTTTAATGTCACTTATCTTGGTCTTTTGAGCTACTGACTTGGCATCCATTTTGTATCTGTTAAGAATGGAATTGTTATGGATTAGGAAAAGTATGTTCAAAAACATCTTTAGCATTTTGACTTTGAGGATTGCAAAATAGTTTCCACACTAGTGGAGATGGGATTTGGCTTCTTAGTTGAGGATTCCCATGATGCATTTGGCACTTCTCTTTATTATCAAGTTGTCGGATGTCTTATATCTGCATGCAACACAAGGCTCGATATACAGTATGAAGTTTCCCAGTTGAGTCGAGTCATGCATAGTCCTTGCACTAAGAATTGGCAAGCGGTGAAATGTGTGTTTAGATATCTCAAAGGCACTTTGCTTTTAGTTATTTTTTATCATAGAGATATTCAACCATGCTTGCATGCTTTTACAGATAGTGATTGGGCTAGTTGTTATGATCCTCGCATGTCCACTAGTGGTAATTTCTTTTTCCTTGGAGACTCATGCATATCTTGGTTGAGTACGAAGCAAATTGCAGTGGTGACACTGAGTATAGGGCAATTTTCACAGCTACAATGGAGTATATATGGTTGAGACCCCTATTGATGTATCTTTGCATGGAGATCAATGTCGTTATGCATATTCACATTTATAGCCAGAGTGCATTGGTTGTTGAACAAAATCCATTGTTTCATGCATGGAACAAACATATTGAGGTTCATTATCACTATGTGAGAGAGCATCTTCATGCAGGAGATATTAATTTGATATATATCTCTACACAAGAAAATATGGCATACATGTTCATGAAAGCTCTTCCACAGGAAAAGTTTGAAGCTTTTTGCAAAGATTTAGGCTTATTTCCTAATGGAGGTTGATCTTTCACTCCGTGTATGTATTCAAATCATTCACTCCTGAGGGGTTTGTTACACTTATGTGTTACTCATGTAGCTTTAATATGAACCTTTTCCCTATACATGGGCACTTTTTACTCTATGCTAGCTAGAGATTTTTTCGCCATGTTACCACATACACGATTCACTCATATGTGGTGGTACTTTGTACTTAGGGAGCATATGTGGTGGTACTTTGTACTTTGTACTTCAGTTTTGATCATCATCAGTTGATAGAGCTACTCCATCCATCCTTCTTCTCCATGTATCTTGTTGCATTTTTCCTTCTTGTGTGTGCTTGTTGTGTATCTCTCGCACTTATACATACACCCAACACGACTCACTTTGTCAAATAATTTATTGCCACTATAATGTAATCTACATGATAGCCCTTTGTTGGTGGGCTAATAGATCCAAAAAAATCAATTCCCCACTTAGAAAAAGCTCTATTGCTCATTGTAGTTCTAGGTGGCATTTGATCTTTTCAAAAAGAATAATTGGTTCTCTAACATATGTCACATATTTCCACATAACTGTTTTCATCCATGTGCAATGTAGCCTACCATAAGCCAAAAAAAACGTCATTGGCTCTTTGTTTAGGAGAGAAATGTCCTCCTAAAGCACCTCAGTGAGCCATTTCTAGAGTGGGGAAATATTTGCTTTCATGTATGCACAATTGCAAGAAATTATATTTTCCTCTTTTATAGAGTTGGTTTCTTATGAGAGAATATTCTTTACGTTCTTCCTCAAGTGCCTTCCTTCTAGCAAGAGTAATACCTTTTGGAAATATTACTTCACGAAGGTAATCAACAATAGTTTTACTCTGTTTGGTTTTACCATTGTAGGATATAGAGTTGAATGTTTGGTAGTTGGTCTTTCATAAAGTAGCAATTTGAGCAATAATTGTGAACAACTTTAGCCATGTGTAGCCAATAAACTCTTGTTTGCTTTAGGTTTTGAAACATTTTAGTTTCGGGGAAATACCAACCCAAGCTAGCGATATGGTCTTGTGTGATAAGATCCCACTTCTAATCTTCTTCCATGCAAAAAGACAAAATTCCTTCATCTATTCTATAGATGCTTCCAATTTTTATTTGAAGATCCCTATCTTATCTAATTTCTTTCTTATCTAATGGAAGCTAGTGGTGTAAAGGACCATATATGAGCATAGGTACATGTGGTTCCACCCATTTTGGCACTAATTCTGACCTAAAAAAATAAGTGTAAGGCAATCCATATGTTATCTTGTTTGGTGGTTCATCATTCGTCAAACTAGAAAGGTGATCTGCAAATCTTTTACTTTCAATATGGGAGTTGTGATAAGTTTCTATTGCAACTCTTCAAAGGCGTTGTCACACTCTTTAGTCCATTCAAATTCTATAATCAAAGCATATAGTGGTTTAGCAATGATTGCATACATGTGGATAAACCTACAATAATATCCACAATCACCCATGAAATCTTGGAATTCTTCGACATTTGTAAGCTTTTGAAGCTTCACTACCATCTTCATTTTGTGTTCATCCATAAAAATTCTATTCTTTGAGACAATATGTCCCAAGATTTTTCCTTTTCTTACCATGAAGATGCATTTTTTCTAGATTTAATGAGACTCTATATTGTCTACACTTGGAAAATAGTCTTTCCAACATAGGGATATGCTTGGGCCTTAGTGTAGAATATGCACATAATTCATCAACAGATACTTCCAAAGATTTTTGAAGAAATTCTTTAAAGACATGACACATCAATCTTTCAAAATTTACAAGAGCATTTGTTAGAGATGACGACATAAGCTTGAAGGCATATATTCTCAACCAATAGTGAAAGTGTTCTTATGTTGATCTTAAGGTGCAATTGCAACTTGATTGTAGCCTAAGACACTATCTAAAAAGCTATAAAATTCTTTGCTTGCTACCCTTTCCAAAAGATGGTCAGTAATCGGGAGTGGATAACTATCCCTAATGGTAGCAACATTAACCTTTTTTACATTGATGAAAAATCATACCTTAAAATTTTTCTTGGGCACAACAACTATGGGGATACCCACTTGATGTGTTCAATCTCATGTATGAATCTTGTTGCTAAGAGTTTCTCTCTTTCCTTTTTTATTTGAGCTAAATACACATCATTATAAGTGTAAGGCATTTGTTTTAAGGGTTTTGCATCTCGTGCCATTGGAGTTCTATGGGCACAAATATGAGGTCAAAACATTTTATACCTCTATATGATCAAGAAAATATGTCTCAATATTTTTGGAAGAACCCTTTTAGTTGATCCTCTTCTATGTCTGATATGTCACTTCCAATGTAAGTGCATTTTTCTTCTCCATCTTCTGCAGTCACTGCCACTTTCTTCTTCATTTCCTTATTTCCATATGATTCTCCTACTTTCACCTTACACTTAGGCCTCATATCCATAATTTTTCGGCTTCCAACAATTTTTCAATTGTTTGGAAGGCTCAAAGTCATCTAACTTCCTTTGTATTGAAGTAATACTTTCCTCATTGGGCTCCTCGACTTTGTATAGGGAATACATATAAGTTATTGGATCCCTAATACAATCATCGACATTAATTCCTTTAGGAACTCCTTTTCATAATTAAATTCAGATTCCATATGAATTGGATTAGATCATTGCTATCAAAACTCTCATCTTGAACTACTAATGGTTCTCCTTCCTCATTTTCTTCTAAAACTCTCAATGTGAACAATCCATTAAAGGCATAACCTTCTACATCATAGTGTTTTGTTAAAGTGTTCTCATTAAAAAAATGTCCATGGAATCTAAGATTTGCATCCAATCGTGAGGTCCAAATTCTTCGTCATTGACAATGGAATACAAGCTTGATCTTCTATGGATTTATCTTGAATCACTACATTCATAGGTGTATTCCTACTAATCGTTGCTCTTTTTTGTGAGCTTGCCTACAAACTCACAAATTTGCATCCCCATCCATCCAAGTTTCACTTTTTGATGTTTTTTTGAGACCAAATCATCTACATCTTTGTGTATGTTGTTCTAATGGATGGGAGGGATGTCTCTATGCTTAAAGGTATGCATATTGGTTCTATTTGCTATTCCTAAGTGTTGCAAGTAAAGTGCATTGTTGCTCTAATCTTGCATCACCTTGAGCTGATGCATGAAAGGTCTTCCTAGAATCATCTCATAGTTTCCTACTTGCCTAAAAATGTAGATTGCTAGAGTGTGATCAAAATCAACTCCAAAAGTATTCAGTTTTAAATTCTCTAGCAAACCAATGGGTCGCTCTATATGTCCATCAACTAGCGCATGCATGCTTGCCCTAATTTTCCCATAAGGATTTAGTGCCTATTGCTATGCTTGCTCCATTATCTAAAATTGATTTCATAGAGTGCCCATGGAATGAGATTGGTAGGAAAATATTGCCCTCATCTCTTTAACTACATTCCCCTACCTTATCAAGTGGCACTTGCTTCATGCTCAAACTATCCGAGTTAGGCTTAATTTTTAAAGTTTTATTATGAGTGGAGATTGCTTCCACATGTTCATTTATCATTAGTGTACATTTTACCTGGGCAGTTTTCAATACTTCCATGTGTAGTTTAGTCTTTGTAGTTTGGGACATAGGAAACCTAATGGAAGTTGCCTTCTTAACTAAAGAATCGCTTTTTTGTTTTCTCCTATATACTATGGCAAATCATAAGTTCTCCATCTTTTTCCTCTTCTATTGAGAGATTAATCATTGAAGCACTTTCATTCAAGGGAAAATTCAAGAAATGAGATGCATCAAAATCTTGAACCTCTTTCAAGAGTGGTTCTTCTCCATCTTTTCTCTCTTTCTTCCATCTTGCTTCTTGCACATGATGCCATAAGTACTTTGGAAATTTCTCTTCTACTTTGGGGATCATAGAGCTAATATCTACCTCAGTGTTTTGGTTTGCTAGCTTGTCAGCAATAGGATCTAGATCAAGCTAAAAATTTGATAGAATCTGGCACAATAATTGTTTCAATGGGGTTTTCTCTTGGCTCTTTTCTTGCGCTAGGCTTTGCATGAGACAAGTCTAGTTCTTGCTCCATCACCAAAGTGAGGATAGCCTTTTGAACTACGAGTGCGTGTCTTTTATCCCTAAGAAAGCTACATTCCTCAAGAATTCTCTAAAAAAAATCAATGAGTTGTTCGCACATGCTGAGCCTTTCTTTCTCTAATTAGGAACTTAGGTAGTAGTGGTGGTGTGTCTCAACATTAGGGCCATTTTTTACCTGAGCCTTATTAGGCTTTAAACATCATCTCTAAGGAGTGGATCTTCTAGTACATAACCTTCTTTCATTTTCTTAAAAGTGCTCTTTTCCTTTGATGCTACTGATTTCTCTTCAAAAAGGGACTTAGATTTTGAGTGATGCCTATTAGTCATATTAGTCCATTCTTTCTACCCTAAGCCTCTCAATATGACCTTCACTATTCAACAAAGCATGAAGGAGTTGTTCGATGGTTGTGCAAGTTGACCTTTGTGGGTTATGTGTGTTTGTTTGATTGTCCTCTCTTCTATGTAGAGTGGGGCTCAAGATGGTGTGCATGTGATCCTAAAAGTGAAACTTGTTACTAACTGATGCAACCTTCCCTCCTTTGGATTTTTTGATGTTTGATTCTTCCTACAATGTACTCGTATTCCCTCAAAGAAAACCAAAAGACAAGCTTTCGATTAGTATCCATTTTACTGAGTGAAGTCTAGAAGTTCTATGTGATACTCTATGTATTTTTGTTCTAGCGTGCATTGGCTACCCGACTTGCATCAAGAACTAGGTGCAATTCCAACCTCTGTGGACTATGAGATGCTTGTCTCTCAAGCTACCAAATTCTCTTCACTAGTGTGCTCTAAGAAAACCTGCTTCCTGATTGCTTTTGGAGCAAGATGATATCTTAAGTCATGTTGAATGATGCTTGTTGTGTTGAATCATGGGGTCTTAAGTCATGCTGAACAATACTAAGTGATCATTGTTCTTGTTGTGTGATTCACCAAGCATGGATGAAAAAACCTCCAAAGTTATAGGCCATGTGAGGCACAAATTCACCTTGCAACTAACACGAAGTGGTGCACTTCTTCTTTGATTGTCAATTCTCATCATGCCTTGCTATTTGACTTCCCTAGTTTTTTTTTTTGCTAATCAATTCTAGTATGTGCATGCTCTTCAACCTTTGCAAGGACAAACTAGGTGCCCCCCCATTCACACCCTTCTACCTTATTTGTCTACACCTTGCTCGATGAACATATAGTGATTTCCTCAAATCCACACACTATCGTAAAGATTTTGATCTCTACTCTTATCAAAGCCAAACCCTATCCAATGGGTGGAATGGAAATTATAAATGAAGGTCTTGGAAACTAACTACTTTGGGATCTTGAAGTGTCTTTTAAAATACTTTATCTAGAATTATTTTGTAAGATCATGCTTTTATCCTCCTTGAATTTAAACTTCTTCTTTGAAGTTCTAATTCCATTGAGGATCCAATCTTACATTAAGATTCATTCTAGGACTAAAAGATACTTATCATCCCAAGGTCCAATGTCCCATATCATCTTCCTTACGTCAATCTGAGTATTAAATCTAATGTCCCACACCACCCTATTTTATATTCACATTGATGTGTGAGTAATACTTATTCTAAGTTAAAAACATAACTTTATAAATTACCTTCTCATTAAATTCTTTAGAGTAATTTTTAAGGCATTACCTCTAATTTGATTTTCTAGGTTTTGATTCCTTCACAAGATCATTCTATGATCTCATGCTTTGACTTACACTAATTCTTTGAAACTTGATGGAACATCCATCCTTCACCTAGGGTTTTTGAAAAGAAAGCCAATTATAATTCCAATACCTTGAATTTCCTAAATTCAAGTCCTATTGGTGATACTCAACCAATTTTTAGGGACAAGAGCTTTTCACTTCTTGTCTTTAAATTCCTTTCTTACTAAAGCTTTCAATAGCTACCTTGAGAACTTTAGAGGAATCTCTCTAGTGCTTAAGTGTAAGCATCCACTCATGCTTTTGAATTTCAACTTTAAGAAATCCCTTTAAGGATAGCTAAACATTATGTTTTACCTTCCACAAAATTAACTACCATCATCACGGTTGCAAACTACGTAGTTGGAACAATCAATTTTTTTCACACTTTCCTTTGGATAAGTGAAAATTGGGCATGTTTATTTTTTGAGGTTTGCAACCATTTTTAGGTTTAGGGATCCCTTATTTTCTAAACTTTAGCATGCTAGAAAGTTATTTTCTAGACAAATTTCTTGGCTAAACATCTATATCTTGAAGATGTTTACTAAATGACTTTTTTGGAGAAGCATCTATATCCTAAAGATGTTTACTTTCCCTTTCCTAACCATCAGTTAAGGCTTAATGATTCTATCATTTACTTTTCTAAAAATATATACTTTAATAGAAATCAAATCATCCATCATGTGGTAGCTTCTATCTTTAGAGTATCTTTCAAAAGGAAATCTTCACATACTTGTCCCAACATATTTATGACCTTATTCTTGTTTTGGAAAAGGTTCGTGGGTCAATAAAGATCTATTTCTTGGAACTTCTTGTATTTCCAAAAGAGAATTTTACCGTGAACATGATAGGAAAAATACCGTGATTAATGAAATAGAAGACTAGACTATTTCATTTAAGTTCTTTTCTTTACGAACTATCTCATTTATCTCAATTCCTAAAGATCACTTGTCTAGGTTTCCTCTTAAAGCTACAAATCACCTAAATGAAACCACAACGAGAATCTCTGGCCCATCTCAGGAGATATTTCAAAGTTTCCATGCTTTTCCTTGGCACCTTGCATCCTTACTATAGGTGCAATAACGGATCCTATCATCTATCTATTGAACTTGAAAGTTCAATTGATGCTAAGTTCAATCATTCTTCTTTGATTTCCATTACTTCTTTGGATCGAATCAAGTGATAGTGTTCGCTTCAAAGTGCTCATGGAACTATGGAAACTTTCTTAACTTATCATCCTACTAGGAAGTAGAAGAAATCTATAAGAAAGTGTAAAATCTCTCTTCTTTATGAATCTCTAAGCATCATGTGGACTTAGAGGTATCATATATCTTAAAATTTTGCAAGTAGTCATGTATTCTTGCCTTTCAAGATGACAAGAAAACATAATGCTTGACTTTCTTCTTGTGCTTACTTTTACTAAGCAAGATATCTATCATAATTAATGTAACTCTTCATTAAGTATTTGATACCTAAGTATCACTTTGGGAAAGAATCTACTAGTTGTAGCTAGCATAAATTTGTAACTAAGTAGTTGTATGTCTTCCCAAATATCAAACTTGAGCTTTAAAAAGTAATCTAACTACTATGAAAGTACATTCTTTCATCTACTTAGGAAAAAATTCTACCCTTCAACATGAAAATGCATGTGCTTACATGCATGTACTGGCATGTTCTTTCCATGTTCTAAACTAATTCAAGCAGTTTTGGAGCTTGCAATGCATGCACTTCATAACTTATGCACAAACATACTAACTTTCATTCGTTTAAAAATATGAACATGCTAGTGCATATGCTTGAGTGCATCTAGAACCTTTTTTTATCAAGAAGTAAATTTGTATTGTGCATTAAAAGCATTCTTTTAGAAAGAGGCTGCACAAACAGTCATTCATTTTCATGCATGAGCTTTTGGATGCATGCAATTTTTCTTGGTGCTTGATGTGTTTTCTAATATATCTATGCTCGTTGGTTTAGCTTTGTGATCTTCTTACTTACTTGATCTTGAAGTGTTTTGTAAAACACTTCATCTCGAAGTATCTTATAAGACCATGTTTTTATCCTCCTTGAATTTAAACTTCTCATTTGAATTTCTAATTCCATTAAGGATCCAATCTTACATTAAGGTTCATTCTAGGACTAAAGATACTTATCATCCCACAGTTTCACATTGACGTGAGTGATACTTATCCTAAATTCCAAGTATACCTTTATAGAGTACCTTCTCCTTTAAATTCTTTAAAAGAATATTTAAGGCATTACCTCTAATTTGATTTTTCTAGGTTTTGATACCTTCATAATATCATTCTATGATCTCATGCTTTGACTTACACTATTTCTTCGAAACTTGGAAACTTTTGATGGAACATACATCCTTCATCTAGGATTTTCCAAAAGAAAACCTTTTATAATTCCAATACCATGAATTTCCAAATTCAAGTCGTATTGGTTATACTCGATCAATTTTTAGCGACAAGAGCTTTTCACTTATTGTCTTTAGATTCTTTTCTTACTGAAGCTTTCAATAGCTAGCTTGAGGAGTTTACAGGAATCTCTCTATTACTTGAATCTAAGCCTTCTAAGAGGAAGAGATCTTTCAAAGTTTCCAAGTTTTTCCTTGGCACCTTGCATCCTTACTATAGATGCAATGATGGAGCCTAGCAGTCATCTATTGAACTTCAAAGTTAAATTGATACTAAGTTCAATCACTCTTCTTTGATTTCCATTACTCCTTTGGATGGAATCAAGTGAGAATGTTCGCTTCAAAGTGCTCACGGAACTATGAAAACTTTCTTAAGTTATCATCCTACTTGGAAGCAGAAGAAATATACAAGAAAGTGTAAAATCTCTTTTCTTTATGAATCTCTAAGCATCGCATGGACTTAGATTCATCATATATCTTAAAATTTTGCAAGTAGTCATGTATTCTTGCCTATCAAGATGACAAGAAAACATAATGCTTGTCTTTCTTCTTGTGCTTACTTTTACTAAGCAAAACATCTATCATAACTAATGTAACTCTTCATTAAGTATGTGATACCTAATTATCACTTTGGGAAACTTGAATGTACTAGTTACTTCAGTTTCAAGGTTGTATCTAGCATAACTTTGCAACTAAGTAGTTTTATATCTTCCCAAATATCAAACTTGAGCTTTAAAAAGCAAGCTAACTACTTCTACTTAGCAAGCAATTCTACCCTTCTACATGCAGATGCATGTGCTTGCATGCTTGTGTGTGGAATGTTTTTTCCATGTCCTCAACTAATTCAAGTAGTTCTGGGGCTTAGAATGCATGCACTTCATACACCTATGCACAAACATACCAAATTTGCTTCCTTTAAAAATATGAACATGCTAGTGCACATGCTTGAGTGCATCTAGAACCTTTTTCTAACAAGAAGGAAACTTGTATTATGCATTGAAAGCATTCTTTTAGAAAGAGGAATGCACAAATAGTCATTCATTTTCATGCATGAGCTTTTGGATGCATGCAATTTTTCTTGGTGCTTGATGTGTTTTCTACTACATCTATGCTCGTTGGTTTAGCTTTCACTATTTTTTGTAAAATTTGTATATACATTATCAAAAGTGAAGATGTATACCATGCTTCAATGATAATTAGATGCTTAGCTCTACCTTTAAGCTTCGTCCATCCTTTTGTCTGTGAGAAGAGCCATTCCCCATCCTCATTAGCTTCAATCTACTTGCTTTATGCTTTGCATGTGAAGTGGAAAGATCTCCGTTGAACTTGATGTAGAAAGGAACTTTTCTTGTTGCCTCCCTTGGAAGATCAAAGAAGTAATTGAAGAGGCTCAACAGTTATATCCCCTTCTTCACTTGGTAGAACAAAGAGCACACAAGCTCTCGGGTAAAATTCTCAATATTGGAGATCAGTTGAATACATTGTTTCCTTTTTTATATTGATGTTTTATAGCTGGATCATAGAAAAAGATTGACTCGATCCTTATCATACATGAGGCCTAGCACCCATGAGACCCCCCATATCCCACAGAGCAAAACCACTTTTAACCTTACCCTTTGGGAAAGATGAACGGACGAATGCTCCACAATAGATCGGGCAACTCGTGGATAACAAAATAGCTCTTCATGCATGAGGAAGGGGTTCAAAACTTTTAGGTCATATATGGGCTTTGAGAGCTGATAGGGTCAAATTTTACTATTCCAAATACAGTTGACCTTCCATGTCCACGCACTTGAGTTTGAATCCCGAATGCCACCCAAGTACGAAGATAGTGAATCCTTTTGCCTCCGAGAAGATGGTGGTTTCATGCCTTGAGTCTTTGGGTAGAAGTCTTGAGCTCAAGTCAGTCTTGGCTGGACATATCTCTGAGTTTCTCAAAGATGGGTGCCTCTACCTTAGGAGGTTGGATGTGTGAGTGTGTTTCCAATTCATTGTATTCTCAAAAAAAAGAAAAAACAAAACAAAAGATGCATATATAAGAAGTGATTCTTTAATCTCAGTTCATCGAATCTCCATGAGGTTAATGGATAACGCATTTCCCATGAAGCGGGAGGACATGAGATCACTAGTTGCTCTTATTTTCTTTTGTTGCAACCCTTCCAAAATAGATGTACTGTATTCTCTCACGTGTATTATATTCTCCCATGTGAGTGTCACTCCGGCATGGAATATTCTATTTTATTGTGCCTCCATGAAGGATTCGACATACGACCACATGGAATAAGCTAAATCGTGTGTAATTGACGGGCGACCTAGATAGGATAGAACTTGCGAGAGAATAAAGATGAACTTAAAAATTCATGAGACAAATTGAACTATGGAATGAAGATACTTCCATCCCATAAACAAGAGAATCTATATTTAAAGGTTTCCATGAAAGCTTGAGGGCTCAAGGTCTCCATGAAACCTTGAAGAAGATGATGAGCCACCAAGGTCACCATGGGATCTTGCATAGTGTTGTGATATCGATGTAAAGAACTAACTATTAAGACCACCATGTGCTAGAGAGATGACTGTCCTCCCAACCTTATGCCTATATATATAGCTTCTCAAATCAAAACTAGAGTTCACAAGTGCATGTCGAGGAAGGAGATAAGGAAGAGAGCTCACACACACACTCTCACTCTCAAGGACAAGCACACACACAGATTTAAGCAAGGAAGAATGATCTTCTTCTTCTTCTTCTATTACATAAAAAGGAATGTACAAGAATGACCTGAAAAAACAAGAATGACCTCTTTCTTCCCAACCATGAGACTTAACCACTAGGCTGAGTGGATTACCTGTTTAAGATAGCACATGAACTTATGCTTAAGTCTAGTCTCGAGATCTTTAGCCATACACATGAGTGACCAAACAGTGTCCAATTTCATATCTATCTAGACCAGTCGGATCCTTAGATCATAGACTTACTTTTTACACTATGAGCACTTCGAATCAATCTTGGATGCATGAGGAAACTCAAATACGGATGTATAAATCCATAAAAATTGAGGAGAAATTTTAAGAATCTAGTGCACCAAGAGAATTGGTGGCTCAACGAGCATATGCACCCATGATTTTTTCTTGGCGAGGAATTTAAGCTTCATAGTTGGGTTGTGATATTAGCCACCATGCACATAGCTAACAATGAGGAATAGTGGATCCCTCATTGTGATGAGGAAGCATATGACATACCCTTGTTCATGTGTAAAGTATTGAGAAAAAATAGTATAAATGCTTGATTGATGAGAATCATGATAAAGATTTAATCTTTATGGATACCTACAATATTTTGAAGGAAGAGTTTTTAAACACTATTGGAGCTAAACATTCATATGAGACAATTTTCACAAGCATGAAGATTACAACCATAGAGCCTAATTTTATGGAAAATAAGAGGATAAAGATGGAGGGGAAGGAAGAAAAGAATGAGCGATATTCAAAGTGCCAAAAAAGTTTAGGAAGTACAAAATGGATGAAGGACGAATCTTGTTGAAAATGCCTAAGTGACAAGCTTTGTTAGGAGAAGTTTATGACAATACAGAACGTACCAAAAAGATACAAATGATGCTTGAACATCAGTATTATGGATGCACATATATAGGATATAAATTAAGTCACAAAGCATATGAAGAAGGGATAGCGTATTACAAAAAATATACGTATGTCTTTGCCTAGACATACATGTTGATATATTTAGGTAGTGATGTGTGTGAACACTCTAGGACCGTCAGGGCACTTTTTTCCCTCTTTAGGAGGTTTTTTCCCTTTGCTTGTATATACGCCTATTACCCTAATGGGCTACTTATCTTTGTACATTCTCTAGTAATACATTCAATATTGTGTGTTGTGCTCCAAGCTTCTTCTTCTTCTTCTTCTTCTTCTTTGAGTTGTTCACATGTGTAGCTCAGTGATGAGTAGCACCTCCTTTAATGTCAATCCGGGGAGACATGAGGATGGTATGAAGACCTCGAACAAGTGATGGCACAAGTGTGTGAGTGAGAAGCACACTAACATGCACACACATACACACACATACACACACACGCGCACACACGGCAAGAACAAAGAGAGAGACAATGGAATTCTTTTAGATTACTCAAAAGTGCTCTTACAAGTTCAATTCTAACAAGCTAACCTCAAAAATGAGCTCTCTAGCTCTATTTATAGTTTTTGACTAGTTTTTGCCACTATCTAGACCTAGTGTCCGGCCTAGTTAAAAATTAGGTTCCAGGGCCTATTTGAGGGCTCAAACGAAGTCTAAAAATCATGAAAATTGGTACGATGATACTTCTAATACTCCTCAAGCTCGAGGACTCCTCGGCTTGCACAAAATGGAGTTACAAAAAGCTGAAATGGTATTCACAATGATTTTTAGTGATGAGAATCACTGTTATGTAGATGTTGATTTGGAAAAATTTGAATGGCCTACTTGCCAGATCTTCATTGACTAATTTTTTTGCTTGTGCCTTCTCTCCACTCTTGCTCCCTTCTTTGGCTTCCGTGTCTTGTGAGTCCTTGGGTGCTTTGACTGCTGCCAACACCCCCCCCTCTCTTGCGTCTGTCGTCTTTGACAGACCCTTGTGTGGTTGAGCACCACGTCTGAAGCTAGGTGGTGTTCTTCTAGCCGCAACCCTCATGCTAAATCATTTAGGAGGCCATCCCAATCCATTAGACCTAGAAGGTCCGGATGTGGCACACACAGTTGTTCTGAATGTAGTGTTTGCTCCATTGCAAAGAGGTGGAGTAGATGGGAGGGTCTGGGAACAAAGACTTCAGAGTGGTATTCCCAGAACCTCGTGATGAACATCTCTTCAAATGTTTGCTTGTAGCAAGTGGGGAGGTATTTAATTCGTGCGTGCCATGCATATATTACCTGGATGGAGGGGGTTGTACTCATATCGTAGACCAAGTCGAGGTTACCTGCTGTGAATCCAACTCTTGAGAAATGTGGATCTTTAATATTTTTGAAGGTTCGGAAGGTTACCAACATCAACTCAAATATCTTTATGCACATTTGAGCCATTACATCTGGGATGTTTCGCATTCTGACTCCCTAGTGATGGATGGTAGAGAGCATGTAGCCCACCGTAGCTTGTCCCCATGGTGGTGCCAGGTATACGTAATTGAGCCACTTTGCACAGCCTTTGACATTCTTCACAGTGATGGCAAACTCAGGCCATGTGCGTCTTCTGAGTATGGGAGCATAACAGGGATTATACTTAATGAACAGTGGCATGTTATTCCAAGTTCTAACCATCTCAGGGTAAGTTTCTAAGAGTTGTAGCAGCCAGGTAGGTTGATGAATTGATCCTTGTTTAGCGCTCTCAGGGATATCATCAGGGCCGAACTGAGTGGCAAACGTTGGAGCCTTGCCACATCGTTGTTGAATTTCAGCATTGTAATCTGCCAAGAGTACACAATACGACACATACTGATCATCGTTGGTGCCTATCCATCTGTGATGAGAAATACTTCGGAAATATTCTGATTTGATAATGGTGTCATCAATCTTGGTCATGGACTCAATCTGGACCACGACTCGCTCATCATGTGTATTGGCCATTTTTTCGCATTTCTGCATCCATTCTGGGGCTTCTACCTCTAGTGTGTCCAATCCCTCAGAGGTTTGTTGGCCACCCGGCATTGGCATAGGGACATATGGCTCTTCATATGACTCATCCACTTCTATGGGTACCAATTCTTCTGGTTCTGGCTCGATGACTGGGGAGGGTTGTCTTTCATATTGGAGTAACTTGCTTTGCAACTCTGCGACCTGTTCTCTTTGTGCATTTACCTCTCCTGTAGTGGTGGTAGAATCAGTGATCGTGGATTGGGCTTCCTGCATCGTTAGTTGTTGACGGAGAGTATCTCGTTCTTTGCCCAACTCATCATGCACTTCTAGTAGATCCGCATAGCTTTCTAGAATTTTCTTCATAGTGTTGGATGGAACAACTTTGAATCTTTCGGGGTAGATCTCCTGGGGGGAACCCTCCATGGCTGCCTCTAAATTTTCTTCGTTCTGCCTTTGCAAGTGCTTGTTCTCTTTGAGAGCAATGGCCAGGTGCTTTGTGAGTAAGGTCAGGTTATGACGGCTTTTAACATGTTCTGACTGATAAAGTTCTAGTAGAGTTGTTAGTTTTTTAACTTCATTGGAATTGGATGGTTGGGGAGCTTCCAAAAGGGTCTAGTGAGCATACTTGAGCATAGTGTAGCGTTGATTTAGGTCAATATTTTCTGCTTCCAAAGTTGCAAGCCTCTTCTATAGTTGCTCATGATCCGTAGTTATTTGGCAATGTCGATCTTCCAAGGTTTGGTATTCTGTGTGCAACTGATGTACACATTGATGTAATGTAGAAAACATGTTATTTACATTTATGAATGCAGGGAAGGTGGAGCATGCAGGGGGAATGGGGAGGGGGAAAGGGATAGTGAATGAAGTGGACACGAGAGGTGATGTGGGTGGAGGGGGTATGGGAGATGGTGGTAGAGAGGGGGGGAGGGAGTGGTGTTGTGGTTGGTGATGTTTCCTTGGTGTCAAAAGTGTGGGTGAATGTGTAGATCGGGACCGTGGGTGGGGTGGATGTGATGTTCGTGAATATTGTTGTAAATGTGGGCATTGGGATGCCTCCAAATTGGGTGCCTGGTGAGATAGGAATCCCCATAACATATGTGGTAAGTGTTGAAGTTGGGGTGGTAGTGTCGTGTGGTGAAGTGAAGTGTGTAGTGAGAGGTGGTGAGGGTGGTGCCTCGTGGTGTTCCTATGTCTGTGTAGTGTCTCCTGGTGCCGATACATTCGTGTGAATCTTCATGCCTGAGCGCATGGGACGGGTAGGCACCCATTGCTCAAAGCGATGAATATAAGCCATGGCTAAATGAATGGCTTCATCCAAGCCCACCGCGTCCGCGTGCAGGTTCATGGATTCACTAAACATTTCATCCATGCCTTCCTCTCCTAACATTTGGCTCATTAGCACCTTTCTTGTTTCGAGCGACAGTTTGTGATGTTCCTAGACTCACTTCATGGTTTCATAACAATCTTTTTATTTGTGCCGAATAGGCTGGGGCACTCGCTAGTTTTGAAGTTTCTTCGTATTCTTGATCATGTTCCTCGTCTGCTTCCTCTTCAGTCTCTTCTTCATCTTCCTCTACTTCTACTACTTCCGGTTGGGTCGGGGCTGAAGTTGTTGTAGTGGGTTGTGGTCCTTGGGTCTGCTCTGCTTCTGTCTCGAGGTTAGATTCATTGATCATCCTAGCAATTTCTTCATCAGTGAGATCATCCAGGGTGTAGCCCTATGGAAACTCTAGGTCAGAGGGGATTGGTGGGAAAACTAAATTTGGTCCTTCTGCACTCTGTCTGGGTAAGCAAATTGTAAATGGACGGATGCGTCGCGTTTGTGGAGGGGTCACCTCTGGTGTGGTGGTGGCTCCCCTTGCTTGGGCACACGGTAATGGGACTCTACCTCTCATTTTCTTAGATGGAGGGCCTGTTGTTGATAGCCGTCTTTGGAATTCCTGAGCTCTGGACCACACTAGTGCTCTTTGAATAGGCACGTCATAAGCTAAGCACCTGTAAATTATTTTTGTCAGTAGCACCCATGAAGCACGTTCTTCTGTTTCTTATTCCATCGTTGATGTGCTAGGTGGATTTGATCCAGTGTGGTAAATTGATTGTAAGATCCTCTGTCTCCGCCAAGTACAAGCTGAACCGGATTCTTTTTGGTGGCATAGTGAAATGTTCTTGGGTGGGGAAGGCGAAGTGTTGCATGACCGTTCGTAGGTGGAGGGTGATGGTTGGTGTCATTGCTACCATGTCCTTCAATTTGTTGAGATCCTTGTGCTTCATCCTTCTCGGGATCAATGTTTCCTTCTCTGTGGGAATGTGCATGCCATGCATATCCAAGGCCTCCCGTACTAGGTTGAGGGTAAGCTTGAATCTCTTTAGTTCATGGCCAGGTGTCAATGAGGGAAGCACAAAGGTGCTATCGCCTCCCTTGGCTCTGCTCGGGGTGATGGTACTGATCAAATAGGAGCAACGCAAGAAGTCTGGCTTAGGTAGGAGTGCCCGGAAGTAGCTATCCAAGCCTACTTTGGTCCATACAGATCACATGACTTCTGCATTCTGGTACTTCTCAAATTCACGGGTGAAGAAATGGTATCTTCCCCATTTGCCATTAAACTCAATTTTTGCCTCCCAAAAGTAGGTGCCTTCTCCCAATGGTCCTGTGACATCACTGAACCAATGTGCATGTTTCCCCACTTGAGAAGTGTGTCCCTGCGGAGGATCCTGAATGGGAAGTACATGCACAGCTCTTAGTTCTTGAGGCCTCTCGGTGAGTTGTGGTTCAAGAAGGAGGGTTTCAATGTCCACTATCTGGGCGCTAGAGCCGGCCTGGGAATTGGTACCTCCTGCTTCTGCCATGTTACTTCTTGTTTGATGGTTCTGTGAGAATATAGAAGCATGTGTAACATTGTAATGGACAAGATAGAATATCCTATGAGCTCAATGGGAAGATGTAGTGTGGGAATGATGCAGTTAGTAGGTGGAGATGAATTTACAATTGGGGGTCGGGAGTTTATTACAAGCTTTAGGCTGCCAAACACAGTGGATGGCTTTTGGTTTTGATTTTGTGGAGACTTTGGAGGGCTTTATAAGAGAGTCTGCTTGGAAATGAGGCTTTTTAGGGACCCATTTACAAGTGATTCTCCTCGTGCTCATAGGCGAATATGTGTTCGTGCGTGTTGAATAAGAGTGGGTATCAGTTGTTCGAGTGAGTGAACCATGTTGTACATGGTGTGGTCTGTGTGTAGCTATTTGAGCTTGCAAGCAAGCCTTAGGCACCCAAATTTGTCTGGATTGTGGGTCAGCCTTCATCGACTTTTTGGGTACCCAGATAGGCTTCACTTTAGTGGAGGACTTTTTGAAAGACTTCTTATTAGTGTCCTGTTGTTGCCCACGAATATGAAGCTGAGCCAGTGGTTGTGACTAGGCCGCAATAGGTTGACCACCTTTCCGCACCCACACTTGTTTTGGTGGTTGAGACACCGTGCTTCGTATTTTCTTTTGGCTTTGAGCATAAGTCGTCTGCTTCTTCTGCATTTGATCCGCCTTTTGCTGCATCCCTGTGGCTTTTGGAAAAGAAGGGAGTTCCCTTGTATCCTTGACTTCTTTGTTGAGATAATCATCCCTCTGCATCACATAGTTTTGGACAAGAATAGCATGGTCATCTTCCTGTGTACTCCTGGAAGGACTAGGAGTTTGTGCCTTTCCTAGTTCCTTGAGTGCTTCATTCTCTAATTCAAGTGTAATGCGGTTCTGATTTACCCAGACCTGAAGAAGTCCACTTCTTAGGTTTAGGTTGATTGCATGATCATAAATCCAGTCTTGACCCAAGACAAGAGGCTCAGTGAGATCCTCATCTTGACACACTAGTGCTTTAACTGTCATTAAAACATCTTGAATGTAGAGGGGAAGTTCCACCTCACCCATGCAAGGGGTTTCCACACCTCCCAACCCTATGAGATATGCTTCCACAGGATTGACATTTAAGTTCAAATATCGACAGTAAGAAAGTTTAACAACACTTGTGGCTGCACCTGAGTCAATCAAGGCCCTTACAGTCCTTGCACTCTTTCCTTTTCCTATTTCTAAGGTTACAAAAGGACATCGGTCAATTATTCTATGAGAGATAATACCTGAAACTTCACACATAGACATATGATACCCGGGATCTGCATACGCCTCTGTCCTAGGCTGATCTCTACCTTGTCTTCTCAATTTCATTCTTCGGATGCGTTCCACGACTTCTACCTGTGCTTCTTCTAGAATTCGTTTTTCCTCTTCTTTACGTTTCTTGGCAGTGTTGAGTCGATTGAGCATTTCCTCAGTGAGGGGTTCTTGATATAGTTTGACTCTGCATCCACTTATGTAACTAGGGAGAACATCGCCTTCGAGTGTAGCTGATTGGACTCCTCCACTAGTTGAGATCCTATTAATAATCATTGGTCCATAGCCTCTCTTTTTTAATTTCCGTGCATGTTGTTTCAAGGTGTAGATGAGGACTAGGTCTCCTGCTTTTAAGCCCTTATCCTTCACGTGTGCATCAAAATATGCTTTTTGTCTTTTCTTGGCTGCATAAATTCCTGTTGTTGCTCTTAATCTTGTTTCACCTAATCGTTCCAGGTCAAATATTCTAGATGAGAGCTCATGTCCTGTCCACTCGTGCTCTTGTGCTACTCTCAATGTTGGTATCAAGAAGTCCAATGGTAGCACTGCATTTTGGCCAAATACCATTTGAAAGGGAGTGGCTTGGAGTACCGTTTTATAGGCCACTCTGTATGCCCAAACAACATGGTGTAGTTGTTTGTCCCAATCAGAGCGTTTATTATTCACTAGTTTTGTCAATACCTTGCATAGAATCTTATTTGTGCTTTCGGCTTGCCCATTAGCTTGTGGATGATAAGGGGTAGACTTCTTATGTACTACCAAGAATTCTTGGAGAAGATTTTCAATAACTTCATTCAAGAAGTGAGTGCCTCTATCACTTACAAGCTCGATAGGTAGCCTGTATCTAGTGAACACATTCTCAAATAAGAACTTAGCAGTCGTTTGAGCATCGTTCTTCGTGGTGGCCTTTACCTCTACCCACTTGGTTAGATAGTCTGTGGCCACGATGATATATTCAGCACGTGAACCCTTAGCTGGGGGATTAATAGGACCAACAAAGTCTATTCCCCACTTAGAGAAGGCACGTCCACCCATCATAGGTTTCAATGGCATCTCATCCTTACGTATAGGATACTGGGTTCGCTGACAAATATCGCACCTCTTCACATAGGTATGTGCATCCATGTGAACTGTTGGCCACCAAAGACCTGCAAATAGTACAACCTTGATCACCCGATCTGGTCCAAAATGTCCTCTTGCTACACCCTGGTGAGCAGTTTCCAATATCTTGAGGTATTTGCTCTCATGGACACATAATCTAAGGTAACCATCTTTACCACACTTGTATAGATTATCACCAATGAGTGAGTAATCTAGGGCTTCTTGTTCTAAACTTCTTTTCCTAGCCAAAGTCATGTCTTGAGGGAATGTTTTTGTCCTTAGAAAGGTTACTAATGCTTCACTCCAATCTGGTACTAAAGACACTTGGTAAAGAGTCGTGTGCTCCACAGGTGGTCTACTACGACAGACTCGGCATTCCTTACACCACTTATGGACATCTGCTTCCATAGTTGGCCAATGCACTCCGAGTCTCCTTAGCATCTGTAGGGTTCGTTGCCTTGAGTAATGTTGCTCTAATGCACCTACATGTGCTAATTGCAACCATTTTGCGTATTCATCCTCTTCCACGCAACAGGCTAATATTCCTTGATCGGTATGCTTGTACATACCCCCTGCCATGATATGGTACTTCTGGGCTTTTACTATCTCCCTATCCTGTGTGTCTATTACTGGGTGGTTAGGCCCGTATGTCAATACTGGCAGTAATGGCTTAGCCCACTCAGGTACCACTTCCAAATTAAAAAAGTAAGCATCAGGAAGGTCATCTGATACTCCTTGTGGGTCCTCTCCTGATGTGAGCCTAGAGAGATGATTTGCTCTCAAATGAGTCTTCCCTTTCCTCACCACAACCTCAAAGTCATACTCCATCAGTAAGAGGAACCATCTTACTAATCTGCCTGTATTGCATGGTTTGTTTACCAAGTACAATAATGTCTGATGATCAGTAAAAAATTTAAACTTATTTGCAAGCAAATAGCATCTAAACTTTTTAACTACATATACCATGCCTAATCCTTCTCGTTCAGTGGTGGTATAGTTTCGTTCAGCTGCATTCAATTGTCTACTGGCATAGGCAATTGGAAGATCCATATTACCTTCGCTTGTAGGTTGTGCAAGTACACATCCAATAGCATAATTGGATGCGTCCATGTGAACATGAAAGGGCTTATTCCAATCTAGTGTAGTCAAGATTGGTGCTAAACACAATCTTCTTTTGAGCTCGTTGAAAGAGTTTTCACATTCATCAGTCCACTCAAAGTTAGTCAAAAGTCCGTACAGAGGCTTTGCAATGATGGCATTGTCGTGAAGATATTGTCTTCACGATTATCTTCCAGAATTAAGAAAATACCCTAATGTTGTCTCTATCCCTCCAAGTAGTACTTGGTTGAGAAGAGAAAGGGGAAAAGAATCTAAATTTGTTTTTTGTCTTCACATGCAAAGAGGAAGTTGTTTATCTACAGATATTGCACATATGAAAGTGTCCATTTCATCACCTACAGATATCATTTTGAAGAAGTACAGAAACAAAGCAAGAGAAGAACGTGGCTGTCAATGAAAGGGTTGGTATTTTCTAGCCGCTCGTATGGAGTGGTGAAAAAGGCAAATAACAAAAGGAGCACTCAAGTTTTTGCATGGAAACGTGCCTTCTGGCAGGTATGATCACACAAGAAGGAAATAGTTACGTGGCCGAAGTTCTGAGAACGCTATAAATCAGGCAAACATCAACGATGAGGGGATGCCACTTCACGTTTATTTTTTGGTAGACATGATCTAAGGAAAGGGGAGAAAAGGGCTGGAACGCATGGTTTTTTGCTCTCTCTTTCCCTCCGAGCTCACGAGCGGAATGAGGAATTCACATGATTGAATCTAGACGGTACGCATGGAGAGAAGAGGAGCGCAGATCACTAACTTTGAGAAGAGCAGGTTTTTTCGTTTGACAATAGAGAGCTCTTGGGCCAGCCAAAGGAGAGTGTAGATCATCAAGGTAGAGACGACGGGTGTTTTTACTGATGTGCTGAGATGAACAGAGGAAAAGAAAAAGGCCTCAGCGCATGGAGAAGATTGGGGAATTAACGATTACTTTTAGTAGAAGAGCGCACATCTGATCGAAGGAGCGAAAGGCATATGCGTGAAGAAAGATGCTGACGACGGAATTTGGGGGAGGCACAATTCTTAAACACAAATTCTCTGACGTTCGAAGGGGGCTACATCCTCTATTTGCTGCGTGATGTGCAAATACTTTCATCAAACTAAGATGAGACTCAGAGAGAACTCTGTTAGTAGATGATGAAGTTGCACGTCAGCCATTGCTCTGCAATTCCGACCTCAATACTGTTCTGCAATTGTCTTTCCTATTGAGAAGCACTCGAATAGGCTCTAGGTCATAAGAACCAATCGTGGGTACCTCAATCAAAGCTATACCAAACAGAATCATTATGCACGGACAATGGAAATCTTTTCACGAAGCTTCACTTTTGATAAGTCAACCGATTTCTGAATTGGTTAATTTCTGACAATGATTCATCGATTTTCTAAATATGCTTTACAGTATTTATAACAGATATTGCACGATTGATCAACTCCGACAATGAAGATATGACTTTACATGTTCTCTGATGTAGCAGCGAACTGATCTGCATGCATACACATGTTATAAGGAAGATGGAATCCCTGTTTAATGTTTCATGAATAACTTGAGCTCTCATGGAGATGAGATTTGAAACGATGCACAGACGACTATTGTTCTGCTAGAAGCGCTTATTTATCTCTAATAAATTCTAGCACTATGATATTGCAGTCATAGTTCCATGATTCCATTTATGATCTGTTCAAAGATTTTTAAAACTTTGTCATACATAAATCTGAACATACTTTTCTTTTTTAGTGCGTTGATGAATGTTCGCTCGAACAACATTACTCTGATCTCTAACATCTACTTGCACGTTTTTCTATGCTAAATTGCTACAGACAAGTGGAAAAGAAACATGCTTTAGCAGAATCGCATTGTAACAGAGCCTCCAAGTTTAGAATTGCTACGTTTGTATATTTTGAATCTAAATGAATATCTCCGAAGTATAGTATATAATCTACATGCATATCTACGATGATTGTAGAATTACTCTTACTCCTTTGATGCAATTAGATATGATGCGATCATTTCAGTGGAGCTGCTACACTATACGTTGCCATCTGAGGGAGAAGATGTATTCGACTGTGATGCAGTTTAAAGAAAGAGCATTCAGAGGCACACACTTCTGTTGTTGTTGTGATCACTTGTGGTTGCTGTGATTATGAGATAACTAATGATTACTGACATTTTTTTTCCATGTGTAAAAGGTATATGAAGAGAAGAAACAACCAGGTAAAGTCACTCAGCTATAATGCTGAAATCAGAATAAAGCAAAGCTAACATCGAGAGATCACATCCTCATTTGGTGTATGTAAGCCAACAAGGGATGTTCTGCACAATCTGAACATCTAATGAGGACAATACTTTGATCTGAGTAGATTAAATAGAATCTCTGTAACTTCAAAGTTTTCACAATATCACGCAAGTGCGTGCATATACACACATGAGCTGAATTCAACTTGCGCAAACTTGGAGAAACAGATGATCGCCTATATCAAAGGTTCATGAATTATACGAAGGTATTGCATTATTCACTTCTATTTGGCAACCTCTGCCCATTTTTTTTGAGAACTGATTTTTTTTTTTTTTAAATATCAATCTCTATACATTGATCTGATCTATTATACTCTGCAATTTGCTAATGAGTGATGGACGCCACTTGATGCGCAAAAATTTCAAGTATGAGTTTTGATTATAATTAGCTAAGTTGTCTACGCACATTTTTCTGGAAAGTATGAACCTTTTCTAATTTTCAAATTGAATTTTATTAATACATCTGTAGCTATTGAAGTACTGTGGTTCTATGGATATATTGAAGTTCTGAACACGATAAGTGCAAACTGGAGTTAGACGCTGTCAGACAAAGAGGATTGTTTTTTCTATTGGACTTTATTTTATCAAGAATACACGTTAAAGTTTAGAACATTGATTCTAAAGTTTGAAACTACGAACTTACTTTATTTTGATATCACGTCTTCTTAAAGGACAATGAGAATGAAGATTTTTGAATTGATGTAATGAATTAATTGTGCCAAACCACTTAAGTTATGTGTTGCTGAATTGTGTTTTGATTAACCTTTCGTTGAAATATGCGCTGAGTTATTTCCTCAAACCTATGGTTAATAGGGCATCTATGAGCTGAAAATAGCATTAGAGCTATCAAAGAAGTCTTTGGAACTTGATGGAGGGCACTTGAAATACACATGAATTGCATTGATCATTTGCAGATTAAAATTGCTTGATGGCGGTAATAATAGGAGAACTAAAACCAATAATCGTTATCTATATTTATCGTTATGTTTAAACTGATAACATTCGTCAACTGTTTATAACAATAGTTATTGACAAAAGTATGAGTAAAATATAACTTGGTAGTTGTTGAATTCTAGTACAAACGTTTTCAGGAATACATGAATAGCTTTAAGAGAGTTTTAGCTTGCGTACAATTAAAACATGGATCTAGTTGGCATCAAATCACCCTTGTTTAAACGTGAAGCAAAGAAAATTAACTATTTCATAGTACAAGACTTATGCGTATGTTTTGTTGTAAATGAAAGATATAAATTCAAGTTTGTGATTTACTATGGTAAAGGTTGGATACCTCATTTCAAGCATTAAGAGAATATGTTTTTTTTATGATGAACATTAAAGGTGAAAAAGTTAGATGATTTGTTACTTAAGTTCTTGTCAATAGGATATGGTTTCAACTGAACTACTAATTTGTTCTTTGATACATGATATAATTACTTCTAATGTTTTTGAAACACCACTATACCTGAGCTTGCTCCAAGCACCCCGTGTGCGCCGTAATACCAGCGGTTGGATTAATCCACCAGCCGTCGCATTCGTGCCTACAGCGTACATGTGTATAAAGCGTCGATAATAACCACAATACCCCATGAAAGCTTGTACTTCCTTGACATTCTTTGGCCTAGGTAGTTATGCGATGGCTCTCACTTTCTCTTCATCAGTGGATATGCCGTTCTTTGACACTATGTGTCCTAGAATCTTGCCTTGCCTGACCATGAAAACACACTTTTCTGGGTTCAAGCAGACTTGATATTCTCTACATTTGTCAAAGATTTGCCTGAGTTCAGGTATATGTGTTTGTCTGATGTTGGAATGAGCGTAGAGATCATCCACAGACTTCCAAATTCTTTCTCAAGAACTCTTTAAACACATGATCCATCAGTCTTTGAAAGGTTGCAGGAGCATTGATAAGCCCAAATGACATTACCCAAAAAGCAAATATGCCCCACTCTGTGGCAAAAGCCATCTTATGCTGATCTTCAGGAGCTATGGCTACCTGATTGTAACCAGAAAATCCATCAAGGAAGCTATACACTTCCTTGTCTGCTACTCTTTCTAATAGATGCTCAGTGATCGGAAGAGGATAGTTATCTCGAACTGTGGCTGCATTAACTTTCTTCAAATTAATGCACACACGTAACTTTCCATTCTTTTTGGGCACAACTACAATGGGAGATACCCACTCAATGTGCTCAATTTCATAGATGAATCCAGCTTCAACTAAGCGATCTATCTCTTCTTTGATCTTGGCAGCATAATTATCATTATATGTCTATGGCTTCTACTTAGAGGGTTTGGCATTTGAGGTCATGGGAATAGTGTGTGAGCATATGTCAGGGTCTACTCCTTTCAAATCCTTATAGCTCCAAGCGAATACATCTCTGTATTCTCTTAACAAGGCTATTAACTCATGCTCTTCTTCCTCCGTCAGGTCGTGCCCTATGTAGGTGCATCTTTCTTCTCCTTCTTCTATGGCGACAACTATTTTCTTGGTGGTTTCTTTGTTATCTATCATAGGCTTCCCTTGACTTCGCCTCTCGTTTTGGCATTCTTGTCATGACTCTTCTATCATCTATTTCATACTTCTTAAAGTTTTCAAGGACCTCAAACAAAGATTCTTCTTCTTCTTGTGTGACTTCTTTCTTCTTTCTCTTCCTACCTTCACTCTTAGTGGCCACTTGGGTGGCTAGCCTCACGTCATTGGTAAGCTCTTCATGTCTCTAAGGGTGAACTTCTACTTCATAGAAGTATTCTTCATCTGATGCAAAGGATGGGTCCATAATGATTGACTCTAGATCAGAGTCACTTGCATCCTCAAACGCATCAGTGCTAGGCTCACATTCTTGAAGAACCGAATCACCCATGATTGGCTCTATTGAGAAAACTGAAATGTCATAGCCATCGTCGTCATAGTGGGGCGTCGATTGTTCTTCATTGATGGCTACATCCATTGTTGCTAAAATTTCCGCCCAACTATGAGGTTCAAACTCTTTGTCAGGAAATACTACAGGTGCATAGGCTGGGTCTTGAATTGATCTATGTGTTTCCTTCGCACCTACCTCTCTAGCTTTTCCTCTCTTCTCCTCTTCTACCGCCACTTTGCACATCCATAAATGGGTGTCTTCATGCATCCATGAGGATCCTGATCCTATGGAATGCACTGAATCGGTATCATCTTTAGCTCTATGGATGGGATTCCATTGGATAGGGGGTACATCTCTGTGAGAGTAATCCTTGAGATTAACTTGGGTCGTGACGCCCAAGTGTTGCAAATACAAGGAATTGGTGCCCCAATCCTATGCTACTTGCAACTGCCGCATAAATGGTCTTCCCAAAAGCATCTCAAACGCCTAATTTTTGCTAAAGTCACATATAGCAAAAGTGTGTTCAAAATCTACACCACATGTAGTGAGAGTGATTCCTTCTAGCAATCCTAAGGGTCTTTCTATGTGACCATCGGCCATCTGCAATTTCATTCTCGTTGGCCTGAGTGTTGGCTTGCCCCATCGCTTCCATAGCGAAGTGGTAGCAATTGCAACTCCTGCACCTGAATCCAAAATTGCCTTGGTTGTGTATCCTTGATGAGTGATGGGAAGATAGGTGTTTCCTTCTTCTCCTTCACTCATGTCTCCTATCTTGTCCAAGGGTATCTCCAGCACTGTTCTATGAGAACCTACCTGGGAACGAGGTTTAGCTACCTCTGGTACTTGTTTGGCTACATGTTTCCACAATTCTGGCCTAACTTTGAGTAGCTCTTCTAAAGTGAGATTGCACTGCACTTTAGTGTTTTTCACTACCTCCGTGTTCCTAGGTATGACTGAGTCTTTGTTTCTTACCATGAATGTGGGTGCTCTCATACACGTGGAATTAGCTTCCCATGGGCCTGTGAAGTGGGGTAGCTCCATTAAGGAATTAGACTCAAAGTCTAATCTCTCCTGAGATTGGGTACTCTCCTACTCTCCATAAATAGAAGGAATGTCTTGTGGGAATTGATCATGCGCGTCATCCACAAGTTCAATGGGAGGAGGAACTTCACTTTCTTTAGCCCATTTCTCTTCTTGAATCTCTCGTAAGAACTCTGGTGAATACCTATTCATAGAAGAGGTGTCTAGTTCAGTGGAATTAGGCGCATAAGCTTCCTGTGGGGGAATGCTTATTCTTTTACTTGCCTCATCTCTCCCTTGAGAGTTTTCTTCCTTGGTGGATCTTGCAATTATGCTCTCTAACTTCTCTAATAGTCCATCCAAGTGCAATTGTGCCTTAGCTGAGCAAGAGTAGTTGAAGAGGCGACTGGCTTCAAACATGGTCTGAGCCAATGCTACCATTTTCGCGCAAAGCTTGGTTCTTTCTATCTTTAGGTCAGCTCTAGGGTAGCACTTGTCATGATCCGTCACATTTGGCCCTTCTTGGATCCTGGCCTGATATGCCTTAAGCATCATGTCTATGTCTTCAAGAGTGGGGTCAACTAAGACTGATCCTACTCTAGGGGGTGGTGGAATTGTCTGAGGTGGGTTGAAAGGTTGTGGGTTAGATGGTGGATTAGATGGTGATAGGGATGAAGGTGGTGGTGGTATGTGAGAGTTTGTTTGAGAGGTGAGCTCAACAATTTTGGCTTTTGTTTCTCTTATGCTCTCTTCTAAGTCGCTCATCTTTTTAGACCATTGTCGTTTCATTCTCTCTCGGCTATCTTTCCAGGCTCTCGTCCGTTTCTTGGCTATGCTCTCAGTTTCACTAACCTCGGCACTCTTTTCTTGGCCTAACCCTTGGTTCTGGTGCAATGCCTAAGCTCTCGTGACCACTTGCACTGGTGGAGTGGAAGTTACACTTCCTGTAGAGTCTACTACTAACCCAATAACATTGATAGGAGTGATTTTTGGAATATTATTGGGGTTCTTTGGGCAGTCTCTTAAGAGATGCTCCTTCCCGCAATCTTGGCAGAAGCCCTGAATTGTCACTGGTTGGGGTTGTGTAGGGCAGACAGTGGACAATCACGAATGAGGTGATCTCCCTGACATATGTAGCATGGTCCTCTAGGGAATGGGGGTCTTACTTACCTGGGTTGAGGTCTAGGGTTGGGATTTGTGTACATGATGTTTGCATACTCTGGATCCCAACTGGGTTCACTCGGTTCTTCACTATAGTAGGACTCACCATGTTCAGGAGACTGCATGTAGTAGCCTGGGGGCTATCAATATGTGTAGAGTCAAAGCTATGGTCAGTGGGGTCACTTTCTGAAAGCAATGGTGTTACTAGCACTATGGCTCTATTCAGGTTCTCTTTTGCAGCTGCATATTTCACTAGGATCACATTGGCTGGAGCAGGAGGTTGTTGTGCTAGCACTGGTTCAGGTCTCTGTTGGGCCTGATATTGTGATTGGTAGGTTTGTTGAGGCCTAGCATACTGTTGTGGTGGGTACTGGTTCTGGTATCTTCCCTGTTGTGGGTATGGCTGAGGGTAAGTTTTCCTAACCTCTTGCTTATTGTATGGGCAGTCTTGTGCTGTGTGATTTGTGTATCTCCATTCTATGGTGCAGTATTGGCTACTAGGATTCACTTGGGGTTGAGCCATGATGGGACATACATTCGCCATATGGTCACCTCCACAAGTATAGCACCGTTTAACTGGGGCAAATCTTGGGATTTGTTTGCTAGAGACACCTAGTTTTTGAGCTACTTTCTCAGTGAGTTCCTCAATAGATGTGGATTGCAAGGAAGAGAGGCTAGTAGAACTATCTGAATCTTTGTAGATTTTGGAAAGTTCTAATTCCTCCCCTAGGTTATCCTCGATGTCGATGCACATGTGTACACACTCTTTTATGGTCCTAGGGTCTTTCAAGTACACATATGATCTCAACTTTGTACTTAGCAGTCCATCTAGGAATAAAGCCACTTGTTTGGCTAGTGTGGGTAACTCAGAAACAGGACATCTCTCTAGATATTGCCTAAACCTTCTTCCTGCAAGTCTCACTGTCTCTTGAGGGGTTTTCTTGAAGCTATGAATCAGTGAGGAAGTGTTATGCCTTATGCCACTCTTAGAGAATTCAATAATGAAAGCCTCTAGAAGTTGATCTATGTTCCTAAAGTGTCTCTCATTTAATGGTTGAAACCACGTAAGAGCAGTGTTCCTAAGGGTTAGACCAAAGGCATTGTACTGCGTGAATAGTTCCTCAACTTGTTCAGCTCTCAAGACTTGCCTAAACTCAGCCACATGATCGTAGGGGTCTCCACTGCCATCAAAGTAGTTCTTCATGGATTTAACTAGCTATGTAGGTCTCAAAGTCCTCGTGTGCTCTCTAGGTCTTGGTAGAGGGAATTCATCCGCATTTCTTTGGTTTCTTGGGGCTCTAGGTCTCTTAGTTTCCGCTCTATCCATCTTTGTTCTCGTTCTTTCTCTTCCCATTGGGTTAGCGAAACTCACTTCTGGCCTATCTCTACTTCTGTCCCTTTGAGCTCCATGAGCTTGGGATGTTCCAGCTCCTTGGTGGCCAAAAGAGACATTAGATCTTGGTTGGGGAAAAATAAATTCTCCCTTCCAAGTGTCGGCATTCCTTCCATGCTGGGTGACCACAAATATTCTTTCCGAAGTATTGTCTAAATAGGTCACTTTGCCTGGTCTATCAAGATCTTTGAACTCATAGATTGTGATTATTCCTACCTCATTCGGTTGATCAAGCTTATACCTCCAGAAGGCTTCATCAGTTTCTCGATTTAACAGCAGATCTATGCTCTTATTGTCCTGGGGAATCCACTCGGGTGTGATAATTCTAGTAAGAACTGATTTGCCTCGAGGGGTTTTAGGCTCTCCTCCTATGTTTCCTTGCTCTAGGTCACCTATGTCTGTTTCTAGGATCACATTACCAAATTGGTCTGTCCTATCTGGGTGACTGGTGACTACGTATATGGTTCCTTCTTTGTCCAGGTATGATCCATTTTCAAACTTGACTGCTGGACGTTCTAATCCAATGGGTTGGTCAGGGTTTTTAATCTGGACCCTAGATCTTTCTAGGCCCTCCTCATAGATGCAAGCACCTAATCGGTTGGTCCTAAGGTATTCGAGTTGCGTCTTGTAAGGACCTTCGACCCTTTGTAAGTATGGCACACCTAAACTTCCTGTGGGTCTCTCCATACCCTGAGACATTTCAGACTCGCTAGTTTCAGAGCTAGGGTAGTGCGATATAATGGATCAACTACTGGGCCCAAGACCTAGTAGTATGATTGACACTAGCCTCTGAAGACCTAAGACTCTGTCTATCTCTTCCTAGGTGTCGTCCTGATCTAAGGTTCATATGCCTAATTGAGTAATCCCAATTTTCCCAAGTACAATTTCGTTGCTGAGTTCTTTTGTATTAGTCACTTGTTCTTTTTTAATTTTTCTTAGGATGTCACTTCTTGTCCAATCAATCTTCGTCGCAAGGAACACTTAAGTTTTCTAGTCCTTGAGGTTGGTCGCTTTAGTTAAATTCTTTTCCTTAGGTTGTTTTGCAAATGGAATTTCTTTGTACTTGCACTTGAGTGATCAAAGTTCTTGGACTTGGTTGTGCTTAACGTATCCCTAATTGATCAAAACCTATATCTGTACTTAGCATATGCTAGGGATTGATAGAGGGTGTTGAGAATTTCCAACCTTAGTTTCTCTCCTTGGTTGCCCTTGTGTGCCCAGGAAGCGTATTCCCAAGCTTGCACTTACTCTTGCTTCAAGTACCCTTTGATGCTCTCAAAGGACCTATAAAAGTCCCAAAGTTAGCTCAAGAATTGAATTACATTGATACAACAGACCATGTTCATTCATGCAATTCAAAGATCAAACTGTTCTTTGGCTTTATGGAAGACAATCCTAAAGATCCTTTGGTTTTTCTTCCCCCTGGGTATGGTCACTTCAAAATACTGTACTCCCCATGAGCTTTCCAATGAGCCTAAGATCACCCCGAACGGTGTGGAGGTGATCGCAATCCGGGTGGATCGGGTCCGGTCGTGGCACACACAGGGTGTATGAAGCTAATGAATGTTGGAAGGTTTAAAGATGTGAAGGTGAAATTAATGTTGAGTATGGAGAAGAGAGAGATGTTGAAATAATTATGGGAATGGGAATGTAGGTGTGCAAGTTAGATTGATGACATGAATGATAAGAATGAAAGAGAACCATACACACGAATCAAATTTGGAAGGAAGAATGGTCCATTGGAGGAGCTTCTTAAACACTTCCTAATTCTAATCCATATGTATAGACTTCTTTGGATGATATGTATGCATGACGAGAATAGATGGAATCCTTACACATAAATCAGTTTCGAAAGGAAGAATGGTCCAATATTGGAGCTTCTTATACACTTTCAGAAACTAATAAATATGTATGGATTTGTATGGATTATATGCATGCAAGTGAATTATGATGATGGATTTTACTCACAAGCTCAAAGAAACATCCTCACTGGTTCAACGCAATACTGCGGAGCCTTCTCACACATAGAAGAAATAGAAGACATGTAAAAATACTTAAGAGACTGAGAGAGGAGACAAGAGACAAGTGACAAGTGACATGAATTAAAAGAATTTGAATTAAGTTACATGTAAAATATCGTCGTGGTACGTCATGCTAAGCAGTCTACTGATCAAAGGTGGTTCCGACCCTCAAACCATGACAGTTCAACCGAATGTCACACGTAAGAAGGTGAGTTCCACTCCAGTGACCCTATGTCTGTCTAGGCTCGTAACGTCTAACTAAAGAAGTCTAAGACTCATTAAAATCAGCTCTAACTCACTCACACGCTCCACCGAGGGTGAGTCAAGATAGAGATGCTGGTTTCAAGAGCCTATCCTAGATAGGAGTTCTAACTTAAATTTGAAACTAGGTTCTATACTCATACTAGCTCACCTTGGATCCTCACTCGCTCAACCGAGGGTGATCGTCTCAAGGAAACCGTAAGCTAGCATGAGCCCTATGGATGCCTAACAATGATGCTCTAGGAGTTTGGAGGGGGGTTTATATAGTTTTTTGAATGAATTTGGGCCCTTGGATCTAGAGAAATCAACTCTCAACTCTAGGATCACTACTTTCGATTACAACCATTTGATTAATCAAATCAATGGCTTGGAATTGTTCTTTCTATCAAATCTAGTGTAAAGGAGTGAAATTTAGGCGCCCTCATTCTCCACCATTGGATCTGGGGATGATCTGGACCGTCGGATCAGTGCTGACATCAATTCGGATAAGATAAGCCACTATTTTTGGAGAAATGCTGCATTATTGATCTTTGATTGTAAAAAAGGTCTTCTTTTATGGAAAAAATTCGTGGATCCTCCTTCCTTTATGCTTTAGTGCATCTCCACCCTTGAATATGAGCTCATCTTGACCGTACAACATGGTTCAATCATATTTTGACATGTGGCAGACATTCAAGCCTTCAATTTTCTTATTCTAGAAAACTGCGGTGACCTTGAAAACTGGACTTTGTGCTCTTTGACCCTCCAAAAAGTCTTTGATGAAGATGAAACATTGTAGGACTATGTTTCCAAAGATCTCCTTCAGGAATATGCAGAAAAAACTCCCATCTGAATCTAACTTGTACAAGTTTGACTACATTTGGAAGCTTGCAAGGTGGCATTAAGGTGTCTAGGAAGCTCGGATAGCCTTGAAACTTTATACAAATATGTAGCCACATATGGTCTTTATACATGCCAAACCATATGGCTAACATAATTTTCTATACAAGAATTTGTAGGGTCAAACTAGAAAAATTACATTTTTACAAAATGAACATAGCATATCAATGTGCTACAAAATCCATTTTCTGCTGAAATTTGGGCTATAGACTGCCTTTGACAATCTTTACAAGTATATGGATTTTCATCTAATTTGGTGACAATGAAATTTTTGCCCTAATTTCCCAACTTTGACCAGCTTTGACCAGCTTTGACCGCTACCATGGACTTTCTTGATTTCTTTGAAACTTTGTATGTGACCTTCCTTGGACATCCTTGATGCATCCTGGACTTCTCGGGGAATTCTGGCTACCTTCACCAAATATGTTTTTTGTAGGCCTTCACAAGTGAGAGAGGAGAGAAAATCTCGACGACATTCGCCCCCACTAAACCTGCGATTCCTCCGGAAGCGCCACTCTAGCATCTGTGAAAAACAAAATGTTCCAGGCATCAAATTCTTTTATAGGCAACATAAGAAACATGGAAGGAAAATTGATTATATGCATGAATTAGTAGGTAACGTGACATGAAGCAAAATTTGCATGAAAGAAAGAATTGAAACAGGCAACATGAATATGCATGAACAAATAGGCAACATATATGCAAGTGAACAAGCAACATTGGCAACAAGAAAGAAAAAAAAGAAGCATCAATATGAAGTGGAAGTGGATGTATTGAGTCGTTTTAAGCATCAGTTCCTCTCATCTTGAAGAAAATTTTGTACCTTTTTCATAAAGCAATCTACCTTAAATATGATTATAAACAAAGATTTAGGATTTTCAAGAGACATCTTTCATCTTTAGCTTATTTTAGATCAACTCCTTTCCTACATAAATATGAATATGCTCTTTCTCTAATAACATGCAAGGAAATCTAACTAAACTCCACTAATGCATAAATCTGCTTATATAGCCCGTGATTTACTCTACTATGCCTCTTTATCCTCCTTTGGCTTGCTATTTTTTTTTTTTTTTTTTTCCGATGATGATGATGATTTGGCAACTTTATGGTTACGATCACTTTTTTGGGGTGGAAGAAAGTGTAAACTTCTTGGTAACATGTAGCTTTTTTTTTTTTTTTTTTTGACGAGGAAAAGTTAAACCCCGATACAAGGTACAACCATTTTTGATGACGGAGAACAGTCGTTTAAACTCCGATACAAGTGCTGTGAGATGGACTAAGGATGTAGAAACATGCAGTAGCAGGAGCTAGGATTTCAACAATTATGCTTTCGATACACAATACATATGCATGTTTATATATGAAAGTCTTGTCACCAAAATAAACCTCCAAATCTACATGCCCTATCTTTCCACAATCCTAGATTATAAACAATTTCTTGGTAGATAAGTTACTACTTAAGATAAAATTTTACACAAGTAGAGAAATCATCATTTGCCTTTTTTTTTTTGACTCAAGTGATGTGGATATGCAATGCAATGCAATGCAAAGACTGAAAAAAAAACATGCATGAAACAAGCATGGAAAAAAAATAGAATGAACTTGAAAAAAAACAAAGCAACATGAACTTGAAAATTAATGTTTTTTTTTTTATATTTTATTTTATTTTATTTTATAACATGGATACTCCTGTTTATGAATCGGCCTCATTGTTGTCATCTTCTTCAATGTCCTCATCCAAAATGTACTCGTCATTATCACGCTTCTTGAATAACTTTATCCTTTTACCTGCAATCAAAGTTTTTAGTGCAACACCATTTAATTCACAAAGAGCATACGTACCATTGTTGTTGACTTTTGATACTATGTATGGCCCAAACCACCGTTGAGTGAGCTTTTTGTGTGCATCATATTGAGAGTCAAATGTACTATCATAAATGAGCACCCAATCTCCTACTTCAATTGGCTTAGGACGCAATCGATGAGTTTTATCAAAATAATGCTTGTTCTTCATTCTAGATTCTCTTAATTTTTCAACAGCATCATCAAGTCTTAATTTACCTTGTTCTAACTGTTTAATACGCAAACTCAAAAAATCATCAGTAGACATGTTTTCAGACCAAGGCAAATTTTGACCATGCAAAAATATGAGACTGAATTGGAAACAATGGTTTTTGACAGTACATGAGTTCAGCAGGCATATATCCAGTAGTACGTGTGCATGTCATTCTATCTGCCCAAAGTGCAAAAGGTAAGAATTTAGGCCATTGTTTGATGTCACCATTACATGCTTTAGATATGGCTTTCACAATAGGTGGATGCCCTCTCTCTATTTTACCATTGGCTCTGGATTATATGCAGTAGTGAGAGACAAACGAATACCGTGACGCTCAAAGAACTCTTTAGCTTCTCTTGCATTTAACTCTCCACGATCGGCAACTACTTTCTCTATGTACCCAAAGCGACTTATGACATCTTCAAGCAAGAATTTGCAAACATTGTAAGTGGTCTTAGATCGTAATGCACGTCCCTCTACATGATTAGTTAAATCTTCTCTTGCAAGTACAATGTAACGCATTTTGTCGATACCTTTAGGCATAGTTACAAGATCTACTACCCACTTGTAGTGAATACAAGGTGGATACGTAGGATGCAATGGATCTCTATGTTTGACTGATGAATGAAGTTGACAAGTAGAACATGTAGAAACATAGCTACTAATGTCAACATACATCCTAGGCCAATAATAGGTACTTCTAATTTTTTCATATGTTCCAAAAAATCCTTTATGACCGGCCCATAATGTCTCATGCATTTCCTTCATTACTTGCAATTGAAGACCTCGTTTTCCTAGGACTCGTTGTGGATTCTTAACCTTACCCTTAGCATGTCTCCAAAGATAACCATTACATAGGAAAAAGTTATAAGCTCGTTTCCTAATGTTACGGAATCTATTCGTAGTCCAGTTAGGTAATGGTTGTAGTGTACTCAGATACTTTCCTATGTCTCTCCATTCATTTTCGTACTCAGACTCATGAAATTGCTCATACTCATATATATGTGGAACATAGTCAATTAAGTTCACATTCTTTATTAGATCACTTTCAAGATCATCATCAAATCTAGCTCTCGATAACATATCAGCAACTGAGTTTGACTTACCTGAAATATGAACTAACTCAGGATTTATGAACTTAATATATGAGATCCATCTAAGCATGGCTATATCAGGAGATGAACAATTGGCTATCATTCCAATGAGAGGCAAACAATCAGTCTCAACTTTGACATTCGCACCAATGAAATATTCTTTGTCTGTTTTCAAAGCTGTTACCATACCCCATAGTTCTCGTTTGATCTGTGGATATTTTCGTTGTGTTTCATGTAGAATTTTGGCACCAAACCTAATTGCATATCTATTCCCTTCACTATCTTCTTGACTTATGACCCAACCTATACCAATAGGACTAGTATCAACTGTCAATATAATAGGTTTGTTAGCAGAATAGTCTACACGCTTAAGGATGGGAGCTTCAAGCAATAATTTCTTCAATTTACGCATAGCCTGAGTGTGTTTGTCAGTCCAAATAAATTTTCGTTTCTTCCTCAACAAGTCATAAAGACAATCAGCAACATGAGCAAAGTGTGGGATCCAAATAACATAAAAGATGCAAGCACCAAGAAATCTACGTACCTCACTCACGTTGTTACATGTTTCAGAAATCTTGCTAATGGCATCAACTTTTTGTGGGTATGGCTTTCGACCATAATGGCCACATAAATGTCCAACAATAAGTACCTCGTTGACACCAAAAACAGATTTCTCTATGGAAAATGTGAGACCTACCTCTTCAAATCGTTGAAATATTCTTTCACAATCAGAGATATGGTCAAGAACAAATTTACGACATCCCGATGAATCTAAAGTAATGTCCTTTACACGTTCCTCACTCCCTTTAATTGGAATATCATCAATGAATGGCATAGTTATATGAGGGATAAAGTCATGTAAGACCATATTCATAGCACTCATCATATGAGCCACAGAATTAGTCGCTCCTTGAGGTAAAGTACACATTCGCACTAAGCCTAAAGGAGTTTTCATTGTGGTTATGTCACGACTGACAATTGCTAACTGGAATTGGTCATATCCAGAATATAAATCACCCATTGAATAGATAGAATGTCCTGAAAATGATTCAGCAAACTCATCTACAATGGGTCCTGTTCCTACATTCCTTATGGTGACTTTATTGACGGGTTGGAGATCTTGAATAAAACGTAGTTTCCCATTCTTTTTAGGCACAGTGAACCATCTGTTTGAGTAAGGTGCAAAAGATGGCTCTAAAATTCTCATGTTTATCTTCTCCTTAAGTAGTTTCATTAGCTCAGGTAAGTGAGCCTTTGGAACAGGTATGGGACGAAGATTCCATGGAATATGTGGAATAGTAAAGATTATCATGGGTGCAACTAGCTTAGGATCTACACAACCAATCTCATGAGGATACATAGTAAAGGCTTTTCCATGGCTACGTATGACTCTCTCAAATTTATCTCTCTCTGCTGGCAAAAGAAAGTCATCATCTCTACCAATTTTCACTTGTTTGATTGTCTCATCCGTGAATGTATGTCCTATGTTTTTCTTATCCCGAAGAATTGGATCATTTTTCACATCAATAATTTTTTCATTACTTCCTTGAGGTAACGGTTGAGCTATGGGTTTGATTTTTTTGTCTACAGTTTTGTACTTTGTTTCAACTAAGGCATCATGTGTTTGGTTAAATTTTGAGCACTTGTCAACATTGAGAGCATACTCTTGGATTAGAGCATACTCATCAAGGGAAGAAAGAAGAATAATATGGGAATTAGAATTTTGTTGAAGACATAACTCTAACTCCTCAAGAGTAGAGAAACAATGAGATGTCTCAATCACATGCTCAATGTTCTCATCATGTTCCATGATTTTGTCGTTTTTATAATTTTTTTGGCTTTTTTGGATAAAAGACTTGGACAATTGACTCTTATGAAGAAAATCTAATCTAGAATGTGGAAAACAAAGTGACAAACTATTGTACATGTTGGTTGGATGCGAGATGTCAAACCAATATCCACTGTTGTCCCGCTCAACAATGGATTCTATCCGAAATTTTGATCATATGTAGCTCCAAACATGAATCGAGGTGCACAATCACTACAAGCATGCTCGTGACCCTGAGTAACAATAGGTTTCTTTCTAATTGACAATCGATTCGTAGGATGATTCACTCCTACTGTCATGACTTGAAGTGATTGCATTCCATCCTTAGACTTGAATCTAGCATAGGTAGACCCATCATCCATGGCTTTAGTTTCCATACGACTCTCACAAATAAAGGGTTGACCTAAGAGAACTTCATAGGAGCAATTATCTTGAATAAAAAAGTGAAATTCTTCTATGATTCCTCCTATGGATATGGGCACACTAGCACAAGCTCCGTACAGGGTACCTACACCATTATCTGCAGTTCTCATACGCCATCCACAATCTTTATCTATGGGCCATCGAAACTTATCATAGACTTCTCTTGAAATCACATTGATTTCAAAGCCGGAATCTACTAATGCATTTACAGTGATAGTGTTCTTATCATTTCCTATTTTAACATGCATCTCTGATGTACCTCTAGACCAAAATGTTCTTTTAAAGTGACTTTCAGGATTGTTTTCATGATTTTCATGGTCAGGTTGAATAGGTCCTAAGAAATTTTTATTAACATTTACTTCATCATCATCAAAGTTCTCTTCATCAGATTCATCAAAGTTTAAGGCTTCATTCATAGCTTGATCTTGATCTAGAGAATCTTGCATCTCAGTATCTAGATTAAGCGGAAACCTCTTCCTTTTAATTAGGCCGATAAAGTTATCTTTAAAAACAGGCTTTGCAATAGAGAAAACTTGTTCTAAAGACATAGTCACTTGACTCTTAAGCAAAATGTCATCTAAAATTTCCATAGGATCTATTTTTCTCTCAATTTCTGAAATCAAGATGGCTTTAGGTTTTCTCTTTGGTTTCTTTTGTTTTTGCTCAGGGTCTTGTTTTTGTTCATGTTCTCGTGTTTGGTCTTCAGTTTGTTTTGATTGTTCTTGTTTATCCAAAGGCTTTGGTTCTGTTTTTCTTTGCTTTGTCTTCTTCCCTTTTTGTTTCTCCTCTTGTTTTTGTTCATTGGGTTGTGCTTCTTGTTTTTTATCTTTGGATTGTGATGTTTCTCCCTGCTCTATGATTGTTTCTATTCCCTCTGAGGTTTGTTTTCGTGTTACTCTTCTTTCACTAGGCTCAGCTTCATCTCTTTTTCGTTTTTCTTCTACATTGGATATGTGAGAAATAAGAGATTGATCTTCTATTGGTGACTCCCAAGCCGTTATTCTCCTAATCTCATCCCGTGCTCTTACTAAAGCCTCTATAGAAAAATCACCTTCCTTTGTGGGTTTACTTGATTCTACTTGTTGTTCATCAAGAGCTTCTAGTTTCACTCCTCTAGTTCCTACGTCCATTATGGTTATATTTTCATAATGTTTTTTCATTCCTCCCTTACCATAATTTCCTTGCAAAGGTAGCCTAGATCGATAGTCACAGATTTTCTTGTCTATGTCTATTACTAGTCGTTGCTCCTTAGCAGCCTTCAATAATTCACAATCTCTCAAAAAGTGCTCTAACGAATCACACCAAGGACACCTACGAGGGCCACGCACAAAACCATTTTGATTTTGAGGATTTTGATTAACTTGTGGTGGGAAATTTTGAAATTGAGGATTTTGTTGATAAGGTATTGCTTGAACAGGATAATTAGGATTTTGAAAATGCAATTGATGTATTTGAGGAGCTTGGGGAGCAACATGTGGTACTTGAGGTGCAAGAGGAGCTTCCATATTATACGGTTGATGATTTTGAAAATTTTGATTTTGAGGATTTTGAAAAGCTATTTGAGAAGCTTGAGGATACATGTTTTGATACATTTGAGGATTTTGCACATGAGGATGAGGATTTTGCATTGAAGGATTATGCATTGGAGGAACTTGATATGCTTGAGTAGGAGCTATTTGTGGATTTTGATTGGTAGCTATAACATGTTGATTAGGCTCTTGAAAAGTCATTGGGTTCATTTGATTTTGGAAAGTTTTGGTGTAACTAGATTGTAAAGCATCTATAGTCTTGGCCAAATTGGATTGTGTAGCAATAAGACTTTCCATTTGCTTAGTGAGAATATCCACTTGAGATTGTTCAACTACACTTTTATTTGGCTCTACTTTAAAACCTTGAGTAGGCTCCATCATTTGAGGAATAGGAGTAGAGTCAAAAAGCATAGCATGGGATTGTTCTCTAACTTGCTCCTTAGTTTGTGGAAGGCTAGCTTGAGGAAGACTAGTTTGCTCATAAAGCATGGATTGTCTTTGATGTCTATGGGCTACAGCCTCTACTACTTTACGCACTTTTTGCCAGTTGTCAGTAAGACCATAGCGCTTATCTGGTTCTTCTAATCGCCGTTCAACTTCCCTACGAGTTTCAGGATGAAGAAGCTTAAGAAAATTGATCACAAGATCAGGTTCCAAAGTTATCTTATCCTCATCAGGAAGTTGTTCATAGCGTCTAATATACTCATTTTGTAAGTGAGTAATAGAGCTACTAGGCTTTGGAGAATTGACCCATCGTAAGAATCCATCCCGATTATGTTGGCTATAATCTTCAAGATAGAATTCTTTGAGCATCTCCTTTCTAAAATCACTCCAAGGAAGACTATCATATTGAGTGACACGGTTTATGATAGAGCTATCAACAATTCGTTCAAAGAATGATATCAAAAGATCTTCGGGAAGACCAAAAATCATAGCTTGCTCTTCAAACAAATCTAAGTAGCTTGTGATGTTGATGCCATTGAATTTTCCCTTCTCTCTCAACATAGAAGAGACTATTCTTTGGCCTTGTTTCTCAACAATAAGGGATTTGAATCCTTCCTCCATCTTATGTGAATAAGCAAGTGATGCACGATGCTCTAGATCTCTCACAAATGTGTTTACTTCGCGACGAAGATGTGCATGATACTGTGAGAAATCCAGTGCAACACTCAAGAATGATGATGATGATATGATGAGGATGAAAAAATATGAAACAAAGGATATGGATCACAACCTCCCAACAAGTTCAGAAGCAAATGCCACGAAGCGTTTCACGTCGGGTTCAAATGTGGAGGTGATCGCAATCCGGGTGGATCGGGTCCGGTCGTGGCACACACAGGGTGTATGAAGCTAATGAATGTTGGAAGGTTTAAAGATGTGAAGGTGAAATTAATGTTGAGTATGGAGAAGAGAGAGATGTTGAAATAATTATGGGAATGGGAATGTAGGTGTGCAAGTTAGATTGATGACATGAATGATAAGAATGAAAGAGAACCATACACACGAATCAAATTTGGAAGGAAGAATGGTCCATTGGAGGAGCTTCTTAAACACTTCCTAATTCTAATCCATATGTATAGACTTCTTTGGATGATATGTATGCATGACGAGAATAGATGGAATCCTTACACATAAATCAGTTTCGAAAGGAAGAATGGTCCAATATTGGAGCTTCTTATACACTTTCAGAAACTAATAAATATGTATGGATTTGTATGGATTATATGCATGCAAGTGAAGTATGATGATGGATTTTACTCACAAGCTCAAAGAAACATCCTCACTGGTTCAACGCAATACTGCGGAGCCTTCTCACACATAGAAGAAATAGAAGACATGTAAAAATACTTAAGAGACTGAGAGAGGAGACAAGAGACAAGTGACAAGTGACATGAATTAAAAGAATTTGAATTAAGTTACATGTAAAATATCGTCGTGGTACGTCATGCTAAGCAGTCTACTGATCAAAGGTGGTTCCGACCCTCAAACCATGACAGTTCAACCGAATGTCACACGTAAGAAGGTGAGTTCCACTCCAGTGACCCTATGTCTGTCTAGGCTCGTAACGTCTAACTAAAGAAGTCTAAGACTCATTAAAATCAGCTCTAACTCACTCACACGCTCCACCGAGGGTGAGTCAAGATAGAGATGCTGGTTTCAAGAGCCTATCCTAGATAGGAGTTCTAACTTAAATTTGAAACTAGGTTCTATACTCATACTAGCTCACCTTGGATCCTCACTCGCTCAACCGAGGGTGATCGTCTCAAGGAAACCGTAAGCTAGCATGAGCCCTATGGATGCCTAACAATGATGCTCTAGGAGTTTGGAGGGGGGTTTATATAGTTTTTTGAATGAATTTGGGCCCTTGGATCTAGAGAAATCAACTCTCAACTCTAGGATCACTACTTTCGATTACAACCATTTGATTAATCAAATCAATGGCTTGGAATTGTTCTTTCTATCAAATCTAGTGTAAAGGAGTGAAATTTAGGCGCCCTCATTCTCCACCATTGGATCTGGGGATGATCTGGACCGTCGGATCAGTGCTGACATCAATTCGGATAAGATAAGCCACTATTTTTGGAGAAATGCTGCATTATTGATCTTTGATTGTAAAAAAGGTCTTCTTTTATGGAAAAAATTCGTGGATCCTCCTTCCTTTATGCTTTAGTGCATCTCCACCCTTGAATATGAGCTCATCTTGACCGTACAACATGGTTCAATCATATTTTGACATGTGGCAGACATTCAAGCCTTCAATTTTCTTATTCTAGAAAACTGCGGTGACCTTGAAAACTGGACTTTGTGCTCTTTGACCCTCCAAAAAGTCTTTGATGAAGATGAAACATTGTAGGACTATGTTTCCAAAGATCTCCTTCAGGAATATGCAGAAAAAACTCCCATCTGAATCTAACTTGTACAAGTTTGACTACATTTGGAAGCTTGCAAGGTGGCATTAAGGTGTCTAGGAAGCTCGGATAGCCTTGAAACTTTATACAAATATGTAGCCACATATGGTCTTTATACATGCCAAACCATATGGCTAACATAATTTTCTATACAAGAATTTGTAGGGTCAAACTAGAAAAATTACATTTTTACAAAATGAACATAGCATATCAATGTGCTACAAAATCCATTTTCTGCTGAAATTTGGGCTATAGACTGCCTTTGACAATCTTTACAAGTATATGGATTTTCATCTAATTTGGTGACAATGAAATTTTTGCCCTAATTTCCCAACTTTGACCAGCTTTGACCAGCTTTGACCGCTACCATGGACTTTCTTGATTTCTTTGAAACTTTGTATGTGACCTTCCTTGGACATCCTTGATGCATCCTGGACTTCTCGGGGAATTCTGGCTACCTTCACCAAATATGTTTTTTGTAGGCCTTCACAAGTGAGAGAGGAGAGAAAATCTCGACGACAACGGATTTCGTATGAGGAAGTTATGATTATTCAGGGTTCTAGGGTTAAAACAGGGTTCAAACAGGCTAACAGGCAAACAGGACTTCTCGAAATACTTTGTGTAGCGGCCTCACAATGCTCTAACAAATTTCTAATGTTTCCCAAATAATACCCCAAAATATACCAACTATCTTTGCCCTAAAAAATGGCCGAATTTGCCCGTCAATCGCGATCGAGTGGTCTGTCAATCGTTATTGATATGTCAGTCGCGATCGACGTGTCGGTCGCGATTGACAGGTCTGTCGTGGCTGTCAGTCGTGATTGATGGGTCAATCGCGATTGACACATGGCCTGTAATTTTAGTCGATCATGGTCAAAGGATCGTTGACTCTGTTGATCACGATTGACACGTGGCACGCGGGGTCTGTCGGTCATGGTCAAACAATCGTTGACTGAGTCAGTCATGATTGACAGGTCCATCGGGACTCTCGGTCACGATTGATGGGTCGATCGTGACTAATGGGTTGATCGCGATTGACACGTGGTGTGTGATAGGCCTGTCGGTCATGGTCAGTCAGTCGTTGACTCTGTCGGTCGCGATTGACGTGTCGATCGCGATTGACGTGTCGATCGCGATTGACAGGTCCGTCGGCAAGTGTCCATCGTCGTTTGTCGATTGCGATTGACAGAAAACAGAGGAATTTTAAACTTTTAAGCACATATTTAGGAAGCTCTAGGCATGCACATCATGGTTATGTACTTAGTTTGACAAAATGTTCATTTTTTTAATCGATCGCCATTGACAGAGGTCAATGCCTTGGGACCTGCACAGTCAAATTTTTTACCTATTGGAGCTGGTGCAGCTGCTGGGGATGCTGATTCCTGCACAAAATCTCAAAAAACACAAAAAAACACAAGCACACAAACGCTCTCTCGCTCTCTCTCACAAGTGAAATGAGGGGAATTGGTATGGGAAGGTGATATGACCAAAAAACTAAAAATGTCACGATGATGGAGATGGAGGTGGGAGATGGTGATGATGATAATGGTGATGAAGAAAACAAAAGAAAGTAGATAAAAGTGAAGAAAATACCTATAATCCAACGGCTCAACTCTACATCTTACGATCACACACTCATCCTCAAAGCTCGATCCCCGGCAACGGCACCAAAATTTGGTGTAGCTCAGTGATGAGTAGCACCTCCTTTAATGTCAATCTGGGGAGACGTGAGGATGGTATGAAGACCTCGAACAAGTGATGGCACAAGTGTGTGAGTGAGAAGCACACTAACATGCACACACATACACACACACACGCACACACAGCAAGAACAAAGAGAGAGACAATGGAATTCTTTTAGATTACTCAAAAGTGCTCTTACAAGTTCAATTCTACAACAAGCTAACCTCAAAAATAAGCTCTCTAGCTCTATTTATAGTTTTTGACTAGTTTTTGGCCCTATCCAGACCTAGTGTCTGGCCTAGTTAAAAATTAGGTTCTAGGGCCTATTTGAGGGCTCAAACGAAGTCTAAAAATCATGAAAAATTGGTACGATGATACTTCTAATACTCCTCAAGCTCGAGGACTCCTCGGCTTGCACAAAATGGAGTTACAAAAAGGTGAAATGGTATTTACAATGATTTTTAGTGATGAGAATCACTGTTATGTAGATGTTGATTTGGAAAAATTTGAATGGCCTACTTGCCAGATCTTCGTTGACTACTTTTTCTGCTTGTGCCTTCTCTCCGCTATGGCTCCCTTCTTTGGCTTCCGTGTCTTGTGAGTCCTTGGGTGCTTTGACTGCTCCCAACAGCGTGCTTCCACAGACGCCTAACTCCAACAATACAAAGACTTGAAAGGATAAATTTAAGTATTTTTTCCCATAGGATTCCAATGAGCCCCAAAGTTAATCCAACCAAGAAATTATCCTATACATATAATGAAACGCATGTAACCAATATCAAAGAAGAAATTGTTGATATATTTAGGTAGTGATGTGTGTGAACACTCTAGGGCCGCCGGGGCACTTTTTTCCCTCTTTAGGAGGTTTTTTTCCCCCGGCTTGTATATATGCCTATTGCCCTAATGGGCTACTTATCTTTGTACATTCTTGAGTAATACATTCAGTCTTGTGTGTTGTGCTCCAAGCTTCTTCTTCTTCCTTGTGTTGTTCGCGTGCTTCGGCAGACGTCTAACTCCAACAATTGGTATCAGAGCAAGTCACCACTTCATCTAGGGCGTCGTCGACACTCCTCTGGTTGCAATCTCAGATTCGCACAAAATTTGGTGAGCATACTCAAGGTGTTTCAGAGATCAAAACAGCTTCGATTTGTGGTGCCGAAATCGCGATCTGAGCTCGTTTCGGCCTCCGAACGCACTATCGCAGTGCTTCTGCAGGATATTTTGTCTTTTTGTGCCAAAGGTATATACCTGTTTTGATTTGTGAGTATAAGCGTCTCAAAGTCTGCTACAGGTTTAGCAGAACTCGTCTGGGCAGTTCCATTCAACCTTTTGAAATACAGTCAATTTTCGCATCAACGTATTTTAGTCACTAGCCATGGCTGAAAGCAGTGATGTATTCTGTATGTTGGCTATTGAGGATAAGTTGGATGGTACCAACTACCCATTATGGGCTTATATGATGCGACATGTATTCGTTGCAAAAGGATTGTGGAACATTGTGTAGGGTGTTGAAAGACATCCTGTTACACCTGCGACTACAGGTACTGCAAATACAGGTACTAAAGCTGATGGAGATGGTGTCAAAGATGATATTCTGCAAATTCCTGTTCGTGCTACTATTTTTGCACCTACTGTAGAGAAAATTCGTTGGGATGGCAGAGATGCTCAAGCACATGCATTGATAGCTTTGTCTGTCAAACGTGTTATTATTCCTCACATTCACTCTTGCATAACAGCAAAGGATGCTTGGGATACACTTACCACATTGTACCAGGCTAGGAATGAGGCTCGTGTTGCTTACCTCCGAAAACAGTTGGAGAGTGAGCACATGAATGAAGGTGATTCTATGGACAGTTTTCTAACAAAGGTCAAAGACTTGAAGGAACAATTGATTTCTGCTAATGAGGTTATACCAGATAGCTCACTTGTGCAGACCGTTCTGAATGGTCTTCCTGATTCATATCAGAGTCATTTGAGGCGTTAGTCTCTGTTCTGTTACAGGAAGATCAGTCCAGGTAGAATAGGTCCATTATGCGTGTTGCGGATCAAGCTTTCCTGGCTAGTCAGAAGGGCAAAGGAAAATGGAGCTTTTCTACTAGTAAGCAGAAATCTACAAATGCTGCACATTCAAGCAGAAATTGTCTTGCAAGTACTATAAAGGGAATGATCATATCATAAAGAACTGTCCAAAACTAGCTGCAAAAGAGGCAAAGAAAAAGGAGGCTTGAATGGTTGTTGCAGAAGCCTCTACACCAAAAATAGAGTCTGCTAATCTTGTGCAGGAAGAAGAATGGGTGTTTACTATTGTTTGCAGTTTTGACCCATCTTCTCATGAGCAGTGCATGTCTACAGTGGACTCAGATGTTTGGTACTTTGATAGTGGGGCGACCAAACATATTACCTCACAGTGCAGTTTCTTCTCTTCACTGGAGCCTACCCCTACAAGGAATACTGTCACATGCGCCAACAACTCCTCTTATCTTGTTATGGGAGTTGGTAAGATCATTCTGACTACTGCTGATGGTAGTTCTTTCACCTTGTCAGATGCTTTATTTGTGCCAGGGATCAAGAAGAATCTGTTATCAGTTTTTGCATTAGCCAAGATTGGCTTTGTTGTGAAATTTGTTGATGACAGATGTACAGTTCATGATCTATCAAATGGCGATGTTATTATTGCTTCTGGCATTTTATGTCGTGGGCTGTATAAGCTCATAGACTATGAAAGATCTATGAATGATTCGGCATGTGCAGTTCATGATTCTTAGGCTATGTCAGATGCAAAGCTTTGGCATGCACGCTTTGGTCATCTGAATTTTGCTAGTTTGCTACGCCTGCAGAAATCTGATATGGTGTCTTCTTTGCCCAAGCTTGAGGCACCTGGAAAACATGTATGTGAAGGTTGTATTTTGGGCAAAACGAAGCGTTCCTCCTTTCCAAAAGATGGTTCAGTTCGGGCTACGCAGAAATTGCAGCTTGTACATAATGATGTCTGTGGTCCTATGCAGACACCTTCTTTTGGAAACTATCTTTACTTCGTGACTTTCATTGATGATTTTTCGAGGCATGCATGGGTATATCCATTGAAGGCAAAGTCCGAAGTGTTTTTGTGCTTCAAACAGTTTTTGGTTTTGGCTAAAAATATGTCAGGATGTAAAATGGGCACCCTCTGTTCTCATCGAGGAGGGGAATATATGTCTTCTGATTTTAATGCATTTCTGGCTGAACGTGGGATAAAACACCAGTGTACAGTGCCGTATACACCTCAACATAATGGAGTTGCTGAACGGAAGAACAGGTCACTCATGGAGATGGCGAGGTGTATGGTCAAGAGTCAGGCTTTACCACATAGTTTCTAGCTTGAGGCTGTCATGTGTGCAGCATATGTACTTAACAGGTTTGCCACTAAAGCGCTACAGTCTATCACTCCATATGAGGCTTGGCATGATCACAAGCCATCTGTTGCTCATCTGTGGGTTTTTGGTTGTTTGGCATATGCACTAGTGCCTAAACAACATCGCAAAAAATTAGATGATAAGGCAATAAAATGTATTTTTCTCGGGTACAGTTTTGAAAGTAAAGGCTATCGTCTATATCATCCACAAACTAAACGCATTCTGGCTAGCCGTGATGTTGTTTTTGTGGAAGATTCTATCCAACCATTGCTTTCATGTACTAAGAAGACATCTGTGAGCTCCAAAGACATGTATGATACTTTGATGCCTCTTTTTACAAGTGGACAGTCTACTGCTGGTCTTAATGAGGCAACTTCTTAGCCTTTGCAGGTTTCATGTAATGATGCAGATTTACATGATGCACTTGTTGATGAGAGAGCTGATGTTAGCCCGGGAATTGGCTGGTTTTGATGCACTAATATGTTTCTGTTTGGCAGAAGAATATAATTGATTTCAGGTACTTCAAGGGTGATTAGGTGATTGATGGGAATTATCTAGGGTGCATTGTTGCCATCGAGACATGGATTTGCTCTTCCACGTTTATGAAGAAGGCCTTTTTGCAGCACATAAAGAGGCTCGACTCTCCTGTATTGTGGAACTCCCGGTCCGTCAAAATGGCAGCATGGCATGTCAAAGGACTTCCAGCTGCGACAAAAAAGTTCGTACCAACACTTGCTACTATTCGATATGCATTCCAAAGTCCGTGGGTTGTTTAGGGAGACCTTGGAACTTCTCCCTTGTATGTGTATAAAAGTATTTTTCCGGAAGGATTTGCAGATAGAGAAGACATTATGAGAGCTCTTGCTCTCATTACTTACGCGCTATTCTTGCTGCCCCTGCTCAAGTATACGTTCATTGTCATGCGAGCAAATGATAGTGGAGAGGGATGCTCTTTTGCTCTATACTCATTGATATGCCGCCACATAAAGATGAAAACTATTCCTAAGGAGCACCCAACAGACCATGAGCTAACCACATATTGCAGATACCATGCTGATGTGAAACCCGTAGCAAACTGGATTAAAAGGTTGCTAGAAGAGAGCTACTATGGCCCAAAATTTCTTCTATTGTTAGCGCTTCTTGGCACCTACATGCTCATAGGAGATGGCATATTGAATCCTGCAATTTCAATGCTTTTTTCTGTGATGGTCTTGATTAAAACAAGAACCATATCAGCAATGATTGGCTGGTGGTGATTGCCTCCATCATCTTAGTTGTCCTCTTCAGTGTTCAGAGATTTGGTACTGGAAAAGTTGATGGGACCTTTGCCCCCATGACTTTTCTTTGTTTTTTGCATTGGTGGTTGCAACGGCTCTGACGGGAGAAACAGAAAAGGGCATGGTTCAGAGAAAACAAATATAGCAACAGAAAAAGGGATGGAGCAAGGGGACTGTTTGTACCCGTAGGGTGGGGACAAAAACGGGTTTCTCCTTGTTTTTTGTGTATGCACGACAACAAAAGGGGCTCTCTCTCTCACTTTCTGGGGCCTGGAATCTCACATCTCTCTCTCTTCGACTGGAGTAGCAATTCTCGGGTTGTTTTTTGGTTTTGTGCAGGCATCGTGAGGGAGAGAGGAGACCGACAGGAGAGAAGGTGTCGTGTTGAAGCTTTGAAAGGGAAAAAAGCTCGTGCTCCTGGAGCTGCTCTACTGACAGGGAGGCGTTAAAGGTTCTTCGACTAGCAACAGAGAAAGAATGGAGGAGGAGATCGCAGCGTTTTGAGGATAGTGTTTTTCTGTTTCCTCGGAGAGAAGCTGGAAGAGATTATAGAAGAATGGCACATGTAGCAAGAGGATTGAGTTGAAAACTGGAAGTGACACCTAAAGTGAAAGTATGTGACATAACATAAATGGCGCTTGCGCTGCCAATTGTTGTTGCGTTGGAAGTCAAATACATGTCATGATAGAGAATTGCTGCTGACGAACATCTCCACTTTCAATAGAACTGGACGATGATATTTAGACGAGCTAGTGTATCCGAAGGTAATACAGCTTCCGCTCATTTCTCTTTTCTATAAAGATTTATACACAAAACAAGTTTTTGGGGTTGCTGCTCCCAATGCTCAAGGAAGAATGGATGTCGTAAGTCTTGGATGTGAAGCGCTTCCATTAAGCTGTTCTGCTAAATTTTTCGTTAGAGAAAGCAATTGCAATTTGGAATGTTAATTTTCCGATATTTTTTTCTTTCTTCGACTTGATGAAGTTCGAAAGAAAAAGGGAAGTCTATTGATTGCTTTGGAAGTCAGAATCTCAGAAATAGTCAATGAAAAATTTGATAGGAATATGGCCTCAGAAAGCGATGTATATTTAATTATAAAGGCAAAATACTTGTTAGAACTGAATCCATTCTAATGATAAATGATTTTAATAAACGAGTTCAGAGCTATTCACAAGTTCAGAAAGGGTTTTGATTTTAATAAATTCCACAGAGAGAGCAAAAGAACGTTGTTGTTACTGGAGGATGTTATGGATGGCTTTTCTGCTAAGTTACTGCCCATAGCAGGACGTTGTCGTTAATGCAATGGAAGAACTCTGTTATACAAAAGGAAGTTACTGATTGCTTAAATTCAAGCCAAGCCACAGTATTCATTGGTTAAATCTCAAGGGATTCCTGATCTTACAAAGTTGTGTGATGTTCAGAGATTTCATTGAAGGGTGTTATGCAATCATTCTACTCGCGTCCGCTACTTGGCAATCCTGTGATTGGATCACGTGCTTAGTGTAGGATCCTTTCACATGAATTCCTTTCTCGACCTGGAAGTAAATATGCAGAGGAATTTGTCGGAGTGCACTGTTGCTATTTGGGATTGCTATAGGCTTAGTTATCAGTCAAGGGAGGTGATTTGTTGCTCAAATGTATTTGTGCAATCATAGCTTTTCCTTCTCGATACCTGGTTCCACGATTTAGTTTTTTTAGATGATTTCCTCCTGCTTTATTTGGGAAATTTGAGCGATGTTTTCTTTTTTTTTCTTGTTCTTAATGCACCACATTTCAATGGTTTAAAGCTATGGTGAAAGCATATTCGATCGGTCCTTGATGCAGACATTTGTTTTTTTTCCAAGCTCGAAGAGCACGACTTGAAAAGTTTTTTGTTTAACAGGCAGTTCCCTATTCATATCTTTTCGTTATCTATGCTGATCAGGATCATCTGATCATTGATTAATGTTCAACGCTGACGCAATACTCCATCTGATGCTTTGTTATACCATAAAATGTTGTTGTTCTAGAATCAAATCATAAGTGCTTATTTTGTTGGAACGAAGAAAGCCACACCTGAAAGCATGAAATCTCTGTTCTGAGTGCTCATATCCTCAGTCGAAGTAAGCACGCAAAAATGACGAATTGCTATGAACAGGTTATACATAGCGACCTCAATAGACTTTGTCAATAACTTAGATTCTTAAAGCAATCGTTGAAGATCAAAAACTGAAGTGTTGCCCATGTGAAGGAAATGTCATGAGCAGATATTTGAGGGAGATTTACAAAGCTGAAAGAAATAAAGGTGTAATTACAGAGTGAAACACAAAAAAGCAAGAGCCCACGGCAATTGGAGATGGACGACTGAAACTTTATGTTGGAAAACAATGTTTGGGAAGTGAACGATAATAATGGTTTTTCTCTTCTCAAGAACTACACGAGAGCTGAATTGAACTAAAATAGGATGAGTAGTCCTAGCGGACTTTTGTAGTTTAAGTCAAGTCATGCGAAGATCACATTTTCTATAGGCACCCCATGTGCTTCTCTAAACATGCAAAAAACGGGAACGACAGCATACACACACTAGAAGCCTTTGTTTTGTGGCATTGATATCATGCCATTCTCACCCTCCTTTCTCCGAACCCCGATGACAAACCTGGTGAACCTGACGTGAAAGGAGGGGGTTGAGTGAAGAAAGGGAGGTTACAGGAAGAGACCACTGGAGGTGGATATCCAATTGCGCATGCGTTTTCTCGCCTCCTCCATCAAAACTTTGGGGTGAAATTGTGGACTTAGGGGAAACCAAACTTGACCTAGTATCAGCAGAGTTGGGTAAAACATCATTGTGTATAGGCATTTTCCCTTGGACTAAGAGAGGCTATCATTTTGGTGCGTTTGCCGGGAAGCATATGAGCTAGTGCATAGCCATAAGAAGAATCCATTGTGAGATAATTTTGGGCTCTAGGTAATCCAAGTGGACCGATTGCGAGGGGTTTGAGCAAAATAAAGGCTTTCACAATCATCTTTTCCTTGGGCTAAGAGGCCTTACATTTTGGTGCGTCTGTCGGGAAGCATATGAGCTAGTGCATAGCCATAAGAAGAATCCATTGTGAGATAATTTTGGGCTCTAGGTAATCCAAGTGGACCGATTGCGAGGGGTTTGATCAAAATAAAGGCTTTCACAATCATCTTTTCCTTGGGCTAAGAGGCCTTACATTTTGGTGCGTCTGCCGGGAATAGCTTGGCACGTCTCTATAAGAGAGTGCCATAGGTTCGCCTAGCGCCACATGTTGGCCGAGCTTGCGGACCCCAGATCTAGTACATGAGTGTTGGAATTTGGGGCCCCAGGATCGTTCCAATACTAAAACCTCTTGAGCATACACAACTTAATTGACAAGATGATAAGTGAGATAGAGAAAGAAAGAGATCTTGAGACAAGGTTAGGGAACGTAAGCTGGATGCTTACTTCACTAAAGATAATAGATGTCCAAATTACAACATGGGAGTACTACTCAACCATATAAAGTGGTGCACTCACTAATGGAAGAATAAGAAGATGATGATACAAAATTTAGATCATGTCGAAATAATCTAAGTGTGTGTGAAGAGAATGAAGCAACGAAGCTAACAAAATAGTGTAACGAAATTGTAAATCAACCACAAGGTTAACTCACAAAAGATAGTTACCACCACCTCGTAGAAGACTTCCTGCTGCAATGTGAGTAGCCTCTCCTTCACCACAACTTCACCTCCTTCAAGAGTGTGAGAACACTCTGTCTTCAAGAAGATCTCCAAGCTCTAGATCTTTGAGTGAGTGAGTATACAAGGAGCCAAGGCCTTGTTTATATAGTTTGTGAGTATCCATGAAAAGCTATACTAAAAGCTACCTTCGCTAAAATAAAAGCTACGATGGAATTTGATCGCGTTCGACAATAAACGCAGCTCGTCCGTGTGTTTTTCCTAAAAACAAATAACTCAAAAAGTTGTCTTCGCGCTGTGCCCGACTGGATTTGAACCCGGGTCTACTGAGGAAGCTTTGAGAACGATGGGCTAGACCACATGAGCGCCCGTCGTCACTTGTACAAGAGTCTAGAAGGACTCTCCTATATGGATGTTGCGCCCGCGTGGATTCCCTTGGAGTAGTTTATAAAACTGCTATTGAATTGTTAAGCCAATGAGGACATTGACTTCCAACAATCCCTCCTTCAATGTCATATTGGTACAAGATTCAGTAACCTGCAAATCTTCTCATGACTATCTCTAGTCAATGCTTTGGTAAATATATCTGCAACATTCTCACTAGAAGGAATATAAACCAGCTCAATGTGCTTCTTAGCTATCTGCTCTCGAATATAGTGGTAGTGTACCTCTATATGCTTTGTCCTTGCATGATGCACTGGATTTTTAGCTATAGCTATAGCACTCTGGCTATCTGAAAATATCTGAATGGGTTGATGTACTCTTACATCAAGATAACTGAAAATCTTCTGCAACCATACTAACTCTAGAGTAGCTGTAAATGCTGCACGATATTCAGCTTCACACGATGAAGTGGCAATAGTGGGTTGTCTTTTTGAAAACCATGAGATAAGACAATCTCCAAGATAAAAACAAAATCCACTAGTACTTCTTCTTGTGTCTCTATCACCTGCCCAATCAGAATCTGAAAATCCTTTTAGTAACAAATGTGTAGATTTCGAAAATACCATAGCATAATTTGAAGTTCCCTTCAAATAACGAAAGATCCGCTTTACTGCTTTCCAATGTAACACTGTCGGATTCTGCATGAACCTTGATACTTGAGAAACTGCAAACTGTATATCAGGACGTGTATTACAAAGATAAATCAAGCAACCTACTGCTTGACTATATAGAGTAGCATCAAATGGCTCTGCATTTGCTACCATTTGTAAAGATATGTTCTGATCCATAGGTGTTTGCATAGGTTTAGAATCACCCATCTGAAACCTTTCCAAAAGTTTCTCAATGTACTTCTGTTGTGCCATGTAGATACACTCATCTCGAAACAGAAACTGAATCCCAAGATAATAATGTAGAATGCCTAAATCATTCACATCAAATGTTTGCTTCAACTCTTCTTTGAACATCTGCAAATCTTCATCTCTGGGACCTGTGACTATAATATCATCCACATAAATGATTGCTATAATCATCATACATGTTTCAGCTTTGACATAAAGAGTTGGAGCTGCATCTGAGTTATGGAAACCAATGGATAAAAGATATGTATGTATCTTTTGATACCATGCTCTAGATGCCTGTTTTAAACCATACAAAGCTTTTATAAGCTTACACACTAAGTGTTCTTTACCTGTCTCTTCAAAACCTTCTGGCTGCTGAATATACACATCCTCGTGTAAATCACCATTTAGAAAAGCAGTCTTGATGTCAAGTTGATATATATGCCAACCAAAATGTGCTGCTAGAGCAAGTACTGACCTAATAATAGTCATCCTAGATGTAGGAGCAAATGTCTCATCATAATCAATACCTTTTTGTTGTGCATATCCTTTGACAACCAACCTAGCCTTGTATCTATCAATAGTACCTTCTGCTTTCCTTTTGATTTTAAAGATCCATTTTACACCTATAGCCTTCTTTCCTTCTCGTAACTCACATAGCTGCCAAATTTGATTCTTATGAATAGAATCAATCTCTTCTTGCATAGCTTTTCTCCAAATAGGAATTTTAAGTGCATCTTTAACACACGCAGGTTCATCTTCAATAGTTGTAAGTGCCAAAATATCATGAATCTCGAAGTCTTCAGCAAAACTTACATGATCTTTTTGCTGTCTAGTTTGACTTCTTGTTCTTACATGATCTTGTTGTTGTTGTCTAGTCTGACTCCTTGTTCTTCCAGTAAAAGTCTTTATACCACTGTCTTTCCAAGTCTGATATAACCACGTAGGTGTATCCTTGAATAGTGGTGAAACTCTTTCTGAACTTTCAACTTCCACAGGTTCTGGAACTTGTCCTGTCGATGTACTAGGACTTTCTGGAACTTTAACTTCTTCCATTTCTGGAATCAAAGTTTCTTGTGGAACTGACTCTGTAGAAGGTTGTGAAATTCCTCTTTCTTCAATTTTTTCTTGAATACTAGGAATTTGAGGTTTAACTCCCTCCTGATATGGCTGAACATCTACATCGAGAATCTTTCTAAAAATTCCATAGTCATTTTCACTAATGAACTCCGGAATTTCTGCTTCTTTATCATAAACCTTATCTTCAGCAATATAAGCATTACGTGAAAGAATAACTTCACCTGTCTCTGGAACATAAAACCTGTATCCTTTGCTTTCAACAGGATATCCAATAAAAACAGCTTTCTTTGCCTTTACATCTAGTTTGCCTCGGTCCCTTTTCTCAACATGTACATGAGAAAGTGATCCAAACACTTTGAAGTAACTCACATTAGGTTTTCTACCATAATAAGCTTCATACGGTGTGATTACCTTTAAAGCTTTTGTAGATGACCTGTTCAAAATGTGATTAGCTGTATGTACTGCATCAAACCAGAATTTCGGTGAAAGCTTCTTGGATGCCATCATGCTCCGCATCATTTCAACAAGAACTCTATTCTTTCTTTCTGCAACACCATTTTGCTGAGGAGTATAAGCAATAGTAAGGTGTCGAGTAATACCTTTCTCATCGAGAAATGTCTGAAACTCATTTGACAAGTATTCTCCACCTCTATCACTTCTGAGAATCTGGACAGTTTCCTGACTTTCATTTTCAACCATAGCTACAAACTTCTTGAACATAGGAAAGACTTCTGACTTCGACTTAAGACCATAGATCCATGAGTATCTTGTAAAATCATCCACAAATAGGACAAAATACCTGAAACCCTGAATAGAGTCTGCTCTCATAGGTCCATTCACATCTGAATGAATAATCTGCAATTTCCTGGTAGCTGTAATATGACCATGTTTCTTGAAAGGTAGTTTATGCATATTACCTTCAAGACAACCTTCACATATATCTGAATCATCAGGTAGCTTGAATGAGGGTAAACTCTCAACCATACCTCTATCTTTGATATTCTTGAGAGCTCCAAAACTGATATGTCCAAATCTTTCATGCCATAGCTTCATATCTTCCACCGGTGACGAAGATTTGACTGCATATGCTTGACTGATTTTTGACAAAACAAAGACCCCTCCTTTATGCGTACCTTGTAAAAGACACTTGTCTTCTTTATGTGATAAGATCTTACAAAGATCTTTCTCAAATACAACTTTAAAACCATCACTTAAAAATGCAGATATAGATAGCAGATTTATCTTCATTTCAGGTACATAAAGGACATCTAAAATTTGAAAATTACCACCTTCTCTTGACTTTAGGGTTACTGTACCTATTCCCACAACATCCAAATCATTGCCATCTGCAATAGTAACTCTTCTACCTGAAGAATAGGAGAGAGAAGAAAATACATCTCTACAACCTGTCATATGCTTTGTAGCACCTGAGTCGAATATCCAAGGACTTGCTGAAAGAACTTGTAAAGCTGCTTGATCAAAAGCTACTTCCTCAATAGTGATACAGGCATAAGAATCACCTTGAGATTTCCCTTTTTTATCATCTTGTGCAACATTACCTGATGCCTTTTTCTTTTCTGCTGCAATCCTTTTATAACATTCTGACTGAATATGTCCACATTTCTTGCAAAAAGAACATATTTTTACCTTCTTCTTAGAAGAATTCTCTTTAGATGTCGTAGATACAGAATCTGAAGTAGAAGGTGAGAGGGATCTACTTTCCTTCTTGGATTTTTGTTCCTTCTTCTTATCCTTCTTCTTCTTTTGACCCTTTGATGAAGATGAAAGTGCTTCTTCATTCTCTTCCATTCCCTTCAACTGATCTTCATCTTGAATCAGTAAGAACTCTAATTCTTCAAATGTAACCTCTCTATCTCTTGTGGTAAGGGTAAGAGTGGTTATGAAAGATCGATATGAAATAGGAAGTGAATTAATCAGCGTATTTACCATTTCTTCATCTGATATCTCAACTCCTACATTTAGAAGTTGATCTCTCAAGTCAACGAGTCTTGTAATGTGGGTTTGAATTGACTCACCAACTTTCATCCTTGTATTTGCTAGTTGTCTCCTCAAGTGAGCTTTTCTAGCAGGATTTCTGCTCTAAAAAAGATTCTCGAGCTTTAACCAAGCTTGATTAGAACTTCTGCAAGATCTGATATGTGGTAGAACATGCTTTTTAACACTCATTGCTATGAATGAAAGTGCTAAAGCATCTCTAGCATCCCATCTTGCCTGATCTTCAGTAGGAGGAACTCTAGGTAAAGACCTAGCAGTGACTCTGGATGTCGAAGTGGTTACCTCTTCTTCTGTTGGTTCTGTAATAGCAATTCCAGTACCTCTTGAAGCTTCTGTAGACCCTTCTTCGCCTTCTCGTCTTGGTCTTGTTAAGGATCCATTGCCGATACTCCATAAATCCTTTGTCACTAACAAGTTCATCATCATGAAACTCCACATGGGATAATTTGAAGATCCATCCAACTTGTCTTCAATCTCAATTCTAATCTCACTCATCTTATCTTAAGTGTGTATGTCAATTATGTAGCTCTGATACCAAGTGTTGGAATTTGGGGCCCCAGGATCGTTCCAATACTAAAACCTCTTGAGCATACACAACTTAATTGACAAGATGATAAGTGAGATAGAGAAAGAAAGAGATCTTGAGACAAGGTTAGGGAACGTAAGCTAGATGCTTACTTCACTAAAGATAATAGATGTCCAAATTACAACATGGGAGTACTACTCAACCATATAAAGTGGTGCACTCACTAATGGAAGAATAAGAAGATGATGATACAAAATTTAGATTATGTCGAAATAATCTAAGTGTGTGTGAAGAGAATGAAGCAACGAAGCTAACAAAATAGTGTAACGAAATTGTAAATCAACCACAAGGTTAACTCACAAAAGATAGTTACCACCACCTCGTAGAAGACTTCCTGCTGCAATGTGAGTAGCCTCTCCTTCACCACAACTTCACCTCCTTCAAGAGTGTGAGAACACTCTGTCTTCAAGAAGATCTCCAAGCTCTAGATCTTTGAGTGAGTGAGTATACAAGGAGCCAAGGCCTTGTTTATATAGTTTGTGAGTATCCATGAAAAGCTATACTAAAAGCTACCTTCGCTAAAATAAAAGCTACGATGGAATTTGATCGCGTTCGACAACAAACGCAGCTCGTCCGTGTGTTTTTCCTAAAAACAAATAACTCAAAAAGTTGTCTTCGCGCTGCGCCCGACGGGATTTGAACCCGAGTCTACTGAGGAAGTTTTAAGAACGATGGGCTAGACCACATGAGCGCCCGTCGTCACTTGTACAAGAGTCTAGAAGGACTCTCCTATATGGATGTTGCACCCGCGTGGATTCCCTTGGAGTAGTTTATAAAACTGCTATCGAATTGTTAAGCCAATGAGGACATTGACTTCCAACAATGAGCGAGGGGAGCTCATCCTCAGGAGCAACACAAACGCAAAGAGAGGAACGTGCTCAGAGAAGAGCCCTTGAAAGAGAAAGGAGAAGGTGGGAACCACGAGGTGAGTGGACCTCGATTGGTTCGAAGAAATCGGCCAAAAACGTGTACTCCCGTAGGAGAGTCGCGAATCAAGTGCAGAAGTTTGAAGGAGGGATCCTGAAGCCACGTGTACTAAATTTCTGGGATCGAAGTGATATTGACATCACACCTCTGTTTGAAATGGCTCAACGGATTTCGGTTCATTTGGGGGACTTCACCAAGTTTTCAGGTGCTTGGGACGAAGATCCAGATAGTTTTATCCAGCTGTTTGAAGTTACTTGTGAGGCTAATGAGGTAGTTGACCAGGGTCAAAGGTTGAGAATTTTTCCGGCTATTCTCCGTGATGAGGCAGCCAATTGGTATGGGAATCTGACACCACAAGAGCGTGGAACTTATCAAATGCTCAAGGAAGCCTTCTTGGCAAAGTTTCGACGACAAGGCTTCCAAGATAGATTGGCCCAACAAATGGATTATTTGCGACAGGGAGTCAATGAGAGCATCGATAACTATATTCAGAGAATGGAAACGTTGGTAAGAAAGATGGGCGCAAATGCCCCGAACGATGAGACATTGAAGAGAAGATTCATTTCGGGATTGAGAGATCCTACGGCACAGCAACATATCAGCCTGACAAGACCTGCGACTTTAATGGATGCTAAGGAACAAGCGAGACTTTGGGAGGAAGTACAATTATGTCAACAGAGGAAGATGGAGCTCTTATATGAGCCAATGGGAGGCCCAGGAAATATTCCAATAAAAGATCCTGGCCAAGGAAGTCCCGCATTGACAACCCCAGCTTTTGTAGCTGCCACCAGCACGCTAGGCGAGGTTAAGCCTGCGTTAACTGAAGAACGAATATTGGAGTTGGTCACACAAGCTATAAAAGCTGCCACAATGACCCAGGAAACATACACAGTAAAACCAGAGGTAACTACAAACCCAAATCAAGTGTTTAGATCGAACACATGGTGCGGAAAGTGCCATGGTTACGGCCATTTGGCTTCAGAATGCCCTACAGTCTCGAGAGTATTCACAGATAGATCACCACCTAGAATGCGTTGCACTTTTTGTGGAAGGACAAATCACACGGAGGATCGATGTTACAACAAGAGAGCCTATGAAGAGAGGACCATGAAATCAAGAGATACAAGAGAAAGACCTTACACGGGATTGCCCGCTCAAGGTGTCCCACCTACATCTCGTTGGGAAAACAGACCGACTTATGGATATGGTGCTCAGGGTCAAGGAGGAGACTATCCAAGAGGAGCCGCACGTGATCAAAGAAGAGATGGTCCAATCCAGTTTTGGAGGTGCCATGGCTTTGGCCATACTCAATCTAGATGTCCAAACGAAAAGAAACCAATTGATTATACCCCACTATGTAGGTACTGTAGTGGGGAGGGCCACTTTGATGAAGATTGTCCAAAACGAAGAGCTGCCGCCGGCAAGGAAAAAGGACCAGTAGGGTCCTCGAATTATGTTGATACTCAGATGCATTCCACATCGAGAGCTCAAGAGCACGTTCCTACAATCGGAGTAGTGTTCAAGACACTGAACCCTCAAGAAGGTTCTAGCTCGTCAATGCACTTTGTGGATGCTTACGAGGCCAAGAAACCACATAAAGAGCCAACTGTGGCAGTAGTCACAAGAACTCAAGAGTATTTGAAGAAAAATCTAGAAGGTGAGAACGGAAAAGCAAGTCAAGAGAAGATAGCTGAACATGGAGAGGTAGAAAACCAAGCTGAAGGATTTGCTGAGCAGCAAGAGTTTGAGGATGGGGAAGAGATAGAGATTCTTCCACCAGTGACCAAGGAGTTCGTGCCAGGCATAGCGCCATTCCCCGAAAGATTAAGGGCTCCAAGGTGTAGGAAGGAAAGACAAAGTTTGGAGGAAGTGGATATTGTAAAGTTGCTCGCTGACACGGAAGTCACGCTAGACATTGGCACATTGCTAAAATGTTCACCTGCTTATAGGAAACAATTCTACAATGAATATATTAAGAAGCCGAGGAAAGCTCGAGATAAAAAGAGACAAGATAAAGATGTCCAAGGGATCATTCAAAGCATTACGACGCAAATTGATTCGAACGCTCCAGCTATGATGGTCGAGATTAAAGGGTATGCAGTCCCTGGTGCTCAATTAGATAGTGGAGCCGCAGTTAACCTAATGACCGAGTTCATGATGAAAGCTTTGGGCCTCAACCACATGGAAGAAACGCCGATGTCCTTGAGAATGGTAGATCAAACACAAGTGAAGCCTGCGGGTCTTTTGAAGAATGTAAGTACAGTTGTGGGTGGTCTAGAGTTTAAAGTTGATTATCTGATAGTAAGACCAAGGACCTCAGAGGCTACCTTCTCGATCCTACTTGGACGGCCATGGCTGGTGCAAGCCGAATGTGTGCATGACTGGCGCACAGGTTTTATTTCAATAGGGCCAAAGTCTGATCGGATTCAAATACAAGTATCCCCACCCTCGAGCAACAAGAAGAAGACAATAATAGTCGATGAGATGGGAAATGTAGAAAAGGAGAAAACAAGGCAAGAGATTGCACGAACTAGGTTTTCTTTGAACACGAACACCTACAAGAATCTGCTTCAAGACGGGTTCAACTTGCAGCTCTTTAAGAATCAAGACACGAAGATGGGAGAGTATCAAAATCCATTGCTCTATAACGACGATTCCGATCAGGAGTTGCTAGGATGGTTGACACATACAAGTGAATTTGAGTGCTACATGTTGAGTATAGACGCAAAGGAAAATAAAGCTACTCAATCCTTGGAGAAGGGAACTTCAAAAGAAGAGCTGAAACTGGAGTTAGCTCCGACAATGGGAATGCAACAATTGAGAGAAAGAGTTAGAATGCTAGAAGTAGAGCTTCTAAGTAGAGGTCGAGAATTGGAAAAGGAAGCAAAGAGTAAGACTAAAGTGTCGGAAGCCATTGCAAAAGCTGAACTAAAGAAATTAGGTTCAATCGAAAGAGAACAAAACAATGATTTACTGGCCAACCATGCACGCGTGATCGGAGAGCACATTCCAATCACGACTTCATCAAGGAATAGGGAATATTCGCGAGAAGCTCAGGTGGAAAAATGGGAAATTTTTCCAGGAAAGTTCTTGAGTGTGGGGTCAGAGCTACCAGATGGAGTACGAGATTGTATTAAAATGACACTCAAAAATTTCGGCAAGGCCTTTGCATGGTCATACAGTGATTTGAGAGGAATTGATCCCCGAATCTGCCAACATTATATAGACTTGGAAGAGGGTACCCGACCAATATGTCAACGACTTAGGCGGACAAATCCAGTCTACTCGGAATTGATCAAGTTGGAATTGACCAAATTATTGGAAGCAGGATTCATATATCCCATCGCATCCAGCGAATGGGTATCACCAATTGTAGTGGTTCCGAAGAAAAATAAGAAAATCCGTATTTGCATAGAAAGTTGAACGAGCGCACAAAGAAGGATCACTTCCCCTTGCCGTTTACTGATCAAATCTTGGACAGAGTGGCTGGCCATAAATTGTACTCATTTTTGGATGGTCTCAGTGGGTACAACCAGATCCAAATCCATGAAGAGGATCAATCAAAAACTACTTTCACCACGGAATGGGGCACATACACATATCGTGTGATGCCATTTGGATTATGCAATGCACCGGCCACATTCCAGAGGGCAATGATAGCTGCATATCAAGACTACTTGCAGGATTGGATGGAGATATTTCTCGATGACTTTGCGATCAGAGGCGACGATGAAAACATGATGGAGAGGATCGAAGCGATTTTAAGAAGAAGCATTGAAAAAGGCATCGCATTAAATCCTGAAAAGTGTACATTTGGAGTACAAAGAGGATTGCTTCTGGGACATGTTATTTCCAAAAAAGGAATCGCGGTCGACGAGGATAAAGTAGAAAAGATTGGACAACTTCCACCGCCTCAAAACTTGCGGCAACTCAGAGGATTCTTGGGGCATGCGAATTATTATCGACGTTTTATATTAAATTTTGCATCCTTAGCAGCACCACTGACGAATCTTTTGAGGAAGGACCAACAATACCAATGGACTGGAGAGTGTCAAGTTGCATTCGACTCGATCAAAGAGAGATTGATAAATGCACCGATTTTGGTAGCACCCGACTGGACGAAAGAATTCCATGTGCATACCGACGCTTCTCATACTGCGGTTGGAGCAGTGCTATGCCAAGCCGATGAAAAGAAGTTGGACCACCCTATTTATTACGCAAGTCGCAACTTGAATAGCACTGAGAGGAACTACACGACCACAGAGAAGGAATGCCTCTCGATGATCTTTGCGGTGAACAAGTATCGGCATTACTTGATGGGAAAACATTTCACGTTTTATGTGGATCATGAAGCCCTAAAGTACATCATTAATAAACCCGAGCTATCAGGGCGATTGATGAGGTGGATGCTACTCCTCCAAGAATTTCAGTTCACAGTGGTAACCAAACCAGGCAAAGCACATATATTGGCTGACCATTTATCTCGAATTGTTAATGAGGAGCCAATCTCTGGTGTGCCCGATGATGCTCCTGATGGGCATCTATTCCAGGTTGATGCTAAAGTACCTTGGTATGCCGACTTGGTGAACTTCTTATGCACCACTAAATATCCGCCAGGAGCAAGCAAGAGAGAGAAGCAAAAACTGTTAGCATTGGCGAAGCACCATAGCATCATTGGGGGGCAACTCTATCGATATTTTGTTCATGAGAGCATTTATCGGAGGTGTCTCGAGGAAGAAGAAGCAAACCTAGTGTTGAGGGCTTTGCATGACGAACCTTGCGGTGGGCATTTTGCTGGTGAATTGACGGCAAGAAAGATTTTATTGGCTGGGTATTGGTGGCCAACGCTGTTCAAAGACTCGCACACATACTGTAAGAAATGCGACAAATGCCAACGAATGGGGAAACCCACATTAGCACATGCTGCTCCTCTCACGCCGGTGCTCGCTCTTAAGCCCTTTGAGAAGTGGGGAATTGATTTTGTGGGGCCTATTGATCCTCCCTCACGACAAAGATCCAATAGGTATATCTTGGTCTGTACTGACTATGTTACCAAGTGGGTAGAAGCCAAAGCTCTGAAGACTGACCGAGCCGTTGATGTTGCTAAATTTTGTACGAACAAATCATCACCCGATTCGGATGCCCGTTGGAAATAGTAAGTGATAGAGGAACCCATTTTGTCAACGAACTGATCGAAGAATTAATGGAATTATATAAGATCAAACATAGAAAAAGCACTCCATATTACCCGAGGGCAAATGGACAAGTGGAGGTCACCAACAAGGTGCTGGAACAGATTCTGACAAAGACAGTAGCTGTGCATAGGAGAGACTGGGATGAGAGACTTTTGGAAGCCTTGTGGGCATATCGAACATCCTACCGAGTGACGACCAAGAGCACTCCGTTCTCCCTAGTATACGGCGAGGAAGCCATCTTTCCCATCGAAAAAGAAGTTCCAACATTAAGAGTGGCCATCGAAGCCAGGTTGGGCGAGGAAGAGTCATTGAAGGAAAGGTACATACAACTGGTCAAGCTCGAAGAAAAGAGACTCATCGCACAACAAAGTTTGGAAGCTATTCAGAAGAGACGTAAGGAGAGGCATGATAAGAATCTCAAGACCTATGTGATTCAAGAAGGGGATTTGGTGCTAGTTTATGATAGTAAATATTATAAATTCCCGGGGAAGTTACAGACAAGATGGGCAGGACCGTTTAAGGTGGTGGAACTCAACTCTAATGGTTCCATGCAAATTCAAGATTTAGGAGAAGAATATGCTCCCGTGAAGATTAACGCGCTTTGAGTTAAACCATATTTCAAGTGACATTAGGACGGCAGAGGCCAGATGAGATCCAACGAAAGGATGTAGTAGACTCCTTATACATACATAGACTGTTAGAGCCTAAGTAACAAAATGGCAGACCAAATAACGTAACTCTACTTGTACGAGCTAAGGAAGTGAATGATTTGTATGTATTCATGAGTGATTTTTTTTAGCACTAATAGCTTCAATGAGTGCAGGTCCGCTTGGAATGATGGCTCGATGAAAAGGTATGCGAACCAATTGTAAATTGACATGTTCATGGTTGTTTGGTTTATATTGCAGCAAGAGTGGCTCGTCGAGGACGACTTCGCAAATAAGAAGAGGGAAGTATGTTAGCCCGGGAATTGGCTGGTTTTGATGCACTAATATGTTTCTGTTTGGCAGAAGAATATAATTGATTTCAGGTACTTCAAGGGTGATTAGGTGATTGATGGGAATTATCTAGGGTGCATTGTTGCCATCGAGACATGGATTTGCTCTTCCACGTTTATGAAGAAGGCCTTTTCGCAGCACATAAAGAGGCTTGACTCTCCTGTATTGTGGAACTCCCGGTCCGTCAAAATGGCAGCATGGCATGTCAAAGGACTTCCAGCTGCGACAAAAAAGTTCGTACCAACACTTGCTACTATTCGATATGCATTCCAAAGTCCGGGGGTTGTTTAGGGAGACCTTGGAACTTCTCCCTTGTATGTGTATAAAAGTATTTTTCCAGAAGGATTTGCAGATAGAGAAGACATTATGAGAGCTCTTGCTCTCATTACTTACGCGCTATTCTTGCTGCCCCTGCTCAAGTATACGTTCATTGTCATGCGAGCAAATGATAGTGGAGAGGGAGGCTCTTTTGCTCTATACTCATTGATATGCCGCCACATAAAGATGAAAACTATTCCTAAGGAGCACCCAACAGACCATGAGCTAACCACATATTGCAGATACCATACTGATGTGAAACCCGTAGCAAACTGGATTAAAAGGTTGCTAGAAGAGAGCTACTATGGGCCAAACTTTCTTCTATTGTTAGCGCTTCTTGGCACCTACATGCTCATAGGAGATGGCATATTGAATCCTGCAATTTCAATGCTTTTTTCTGGGATGGTCTTGATTAAAACAAGAACCATATCAACAATGATTGGCTGGTGGTGATTGCCTCCATCATCTTAGTTGTCCTCTTCAGTGTTCAGAGATTTGGTACTAGAAAAGTTGATGGGACCTTTGCCCCCATGACTTTTCTTTGTTTTTTGCATTGGTGGTTGCAACAGCTCTGACGGGAGAAACAGAAAAGGGCATGGTTCAGAGAAAACAAATATAGCAACAGAAAAAGGGATGGAGCAAGGGGACTGTTTGTACCCGTAGGGTGGGGACAAAAACGGGTTTCTCCTTGTTTTTTGTGTATGCACGACAACAAAAGGGGCTCTCTCTCTCACATTCTGGGGCCTGGAATCTCACATCTCTCTCTCTTCGACTGGAGTAGCAGTTCTCGGGTTGTTTTTTGTTTTTGTGCAGGCATCGTGAGGGAGAGAGGAGACCGACAGGAGAGAAGGTGTCGTGTTGAAGCTTTGAAAGGGAAAAAAGCTCGTGCTCCTAGAGCTGCTCTACTGAGAGGGAGGCGTTAAAGGTTCTTCGACTAGCAACAGAGAAAGAATGGAGGAGGAGATCGCAGCGTTTTCAGGATAGTGTTTTTCTGTTTCCTCGAAGAGAAGCTGGAAGAGATTATAGAAGAATGGCGCATGTAGCAAGAGGATTGAGTTGAAAATTGGAAGTGACACCTAAAGTGAAAGTATGTGACATAACATAAATGGCGCTTGCGCTGCCAATTGCTGTTGCGTTGGAAGTCAAATACATGTCATGATAGAGAATTGCTGCTGACGAACATCTCCACTTTCAATAGAACTGGACGATGATATTTAGACGAGCTAGTGTATCCGAAGGTAATACAGCTTCCGCTCATTTCTCTTTTCTATAAAGATTTATACACAAAACAAGTTTTTGGGGTTGCTGCTCCCAATGCTCAAGGAAGAATGGATGTCGTAAGTCTTGGATGTGAAGCGCTTCCATTAAGCTGTTCTGCTAAATTTTTCGTTAGAGAAAGCAATTGCAATTTGGAATGTTAATTTTCTGATATTTTTTTCTTTCTTCGAGTTGATGAAGTTCGAAAGGAAAAGGGAAGTCTATTGATTGCTTTGGAAGTCAGAATCTCAGAAATAGTCAATGAAAAATTTGATAGGAATATGGCCTCAGAAAGCGATGTATATTTAATTATAAAGGCAAAATACTTGTTAGAACTGAATCCATTCTAATGATAAATGATTTTAATAAACGAGTTCAGAGCTATTCACAAGTTCAGAAAAGGGTTTTGATTTTAATAAATTCCATAGAGAGAGCAAAAGAACGTTGTTGTTACTGGAGGATGTTATGGATGGCTTTTCTGCTAAGTTACCGCCCATAGCAGGACGTTGTCGTTAATGCAATGGAAGAACTCTGTTATACAAAAGGAAGTTACTGATTGCTTAAATTCAAGCCAAGCCACAGTATTCATTGGTTAAATCTCAAGGGATTCCTGATCTTACAAAGTTGTGTGATGTTCAGAGATTTCATCGAAGGGCGTTATGCAATCATTCTACTCGCATCCGCTACTTGGCAATAATGTGATTGGATCGCGTGCTTAGTGTAGGATCCTTTCACATGAATTCCTTTCTTGACCTGGAAGTAAATATGCAGAGGAATTTGTCGGAGTGCACTGTTGCTATTTGGGATTGCTATAGGCTTAGTTATCAGTCGAGGGAGGTGATTTGTTGCTCAAATGTATTTGTGCAATCATAGCTTTTCCTTCTCGATACCTGGTTCCACGATTTAGTTTTTTTAGATGATTTCCTCCTGCTTTATTTGGGAAATTTGAGCGATGTTTTCTTTTTTTTTCCTGTTCTTAATGCACCACATTTCAATGGTTTAAAGCTATGGTGAAAGCATATTCGATCGGTCCTTGATGCAGACATTTGTTTTATTTCCAAGCTCGAAGAGGACGACTTGAAAAGTTTTTTGTTTAACGAGCAGTTCCCTATTCTTATCTTTTCATTATCTATGCTGATCAGGATCATCTGATCATTGATTAATGTTCAACGTTGACGCAATACTCCATCTGATGCTTTGTTATACCATAAAATGTTGTTGTTCTAGAATCAAATCATAAGTGCTTATTTTGTTGGAACGAAGAAAGCCACACCTGAAAGCATGAAATCTCTGTTCTGAGTGCTCATATCCTCAGTCGAAGTAAGCACGCAAAAATGACGAATTGCTATGAACAGGTTATACATAGCGACCTCAATAGACTTTGTCAATAACTTAGATTCTTAAAGCAATCGTTGAAGATCAAAAACTGAAGTGTTGCCCATGTGAAGGAAATGTCATGAGCAGATATTTGAGGGAGATTTACAAAGCTGAAAGAAATAAAGGTGTAATTACATAGTGAAACACAAAAAACCAAGAGCCCACGGCAATTGGAGATGGACGACTGAAACTTTATGTTGGAAAACAATGTTTGGGAACTGAACGATAATAATGGTTTTTCTCTTCTCAAGAACTACACGAGAGCTGAATTGAACTAAAATAGGATGAGTAGTCCTAGCGGACTTTTGTAGTTTAAGTCAAGTCGTGCGAAGATCACATTTTCTATAGGCACCCCATGTGCTTCTCTAAACATGCAAAAAACGGGAACGACAGCATACACACACTAGAAGCCTTTGTTTTTGTTGGTGCATTTTGCCCAAGCCTACATGCTTGATATGCTTGATATTATCCTCATTTGTAAGTCATATGAGTAGTCATGTGAACACCTCTTGTAAAAGAGTACATTTTATCTCTTGTAAATGGAAAAAGAAAAAAGTAAAAGGATGGCTTACCTCATCCATGATGTAAAAGCAAATTCGTGGCTCCAACTACCAAAATCACGAATTTTTGAGCTGAGGGAATCTCTCCTAACTTTGGGGATCACTTTTAGGTGGAGCCATTCGAATTCGAATTCAAAACTCCCTCCAAGAATTGCTATAAAAGAAGCAAGAAGGAAGAGGCGATTAGTAAGCCTTGTACGTGACCACTTCATGTCATTTTGTAGAGATTGAAGAGCTTACTCCATAGCTCTATCATTCTACTCCCATTGTGCAAAGATTCATTGCCAATGTGGTTGTAATCATATGTGAATCTATACATTTATTATCATCTACCTCTCTGTTTTGTTCTCTGCTATACTCACTCAGAGCAGTAACTTCAGAAGGTCATATCTCGAGTTTTACTGAACCTTTTTCAGAGTTTTAAAGTGCGTTGGATAGCTCTCACTGTCTAGTTTCTACCTATAAATTTTCAAGGTCATTGGATTTATACTTTTGGAGATATCTGCATTTTACTGCTTACTGGTCTATCTCTGCAGAGCCCCGAGAATTGTGGGAATGTTCCAGAACTTGATGAAACTTGTTCTCAGTGCTCAGTCCATCATTTGAAGTGTTTTAACTTGGAATAGGAAGCTTGCTAAGTCTATTTGCTATGCCCAAAAGGAATGTTTCTAATTCCTTCCAGGTTGAGAGCACTGTTCATTTTTTCCAGCAGGTGTATGTCCAAAAATAGCAAGTTTTGGGAGCTAGTCATTTCGCAACTAGCCTGTCTTGACTTAAACTTTTGGGATACATGTTCCAAAGTACTTGGCTGATATTTTGGTGGATTTAGGAAGCTCAAAGGGTCTACTAATCAACTCTGAAGTCTCAGTTGGCTGGTGTGAAACTGGTTGTAGTGGCACCTACTCATCTTTGGATTGCATCCACCATCTCTCTTCACAGTTTTGTGGCATTGATATCATGCCATTCTCACCCTCCTTTCTTCGAACCCCGATGACAAACCTGGTGAACCTGACGTGAAAGGAGGGGGTTGAGTGAAGAAAGGGAGGTTACAGGAAGAGACCACTGAAGGTGGATATCCAATTGCGCATGCGTTTTCTCGCCTCCTCCATCAAAACTTTGGGGTGAAATTGTGGACTTAGGGGAAACCAAACTTGACCTAGTATCAGTAGAGTTGGGTAAAACATCATTGTGTATAGGCATTTTCCCTTGGACTAAGAGAGGCTATCATTTTGGTGCATTTGCCGGGAAGCATATGAGCTAGTGCATAGCCATAAGAAGAATCCATTGTGAGATAATTTTGGGCTCTAGGTAATCCAAGTGGACCGATTGCGAGGGGTTTGAGCAAAATAAAGGCTTTCATAATCATCTTTTCCTTGGGCTAAGAGGCCTTACATTTTGGTGCGTCTGTCGGGAAGCATATGAGCTAGTGCATAGCCATAAGAAGAATCCATTGTGAGATAATTTTGGGCTCTAGGTAATCCAAGTGGACCGATTGCGAGGGGTTTGAGCAAAATAAAGGCTTTCACAATCATCTTTTCCTTGGGCTAAGAGGCCTTGCAGCTGATATTGAGGAGGCAAAAACTATGCCAAAATGGTTGGTGCAGACTTTGCGTGACAGCAAATTAGATGCACCTTTGTCATATCGTACTCGTTCAGGCTCTCATAGTGCCTCCTTTGCATCAGATTGTTGTGCTATGGCTGCATATAGTCTCTGTGATGAGAATGAGCCTGTTTCTTTTGATGAAGCACACAATTCAGAAAATTGGATGGCTGCTATGCAATCTGAATATGATGCTATAATGAAGAATGGTACTTAGTCTTTATGTGACTTGCCTCCTGGCAAGAAAGCCATTGGTACTAAGTGGGTATACAAGCTGAAGCGTAAACATGATGGTACAGTTGACAGGTATAAGGCTAGGCTTGTTGCAAAGGGTTATGCACAGGAAAGAGGCATTGATTTTGATGAGACCTTTGCACCCACATGTCGTATGACTACTATTCGGATCATTTGTGCACTTGTAGCCCATCATGGTTGGAATGTACATCAGTTGGACATTAAAACTGCATTTCTGAATGGTGACTTGCATGAAGAAGTGTATGTTTTTCAGGCTCGTGGTTTTGTGCAGAAAGGGCATGAAAACCAGGTGTGCACATGCCTATCTGATTGCACATGGTTTTGTGAACAGTCCAATTGAGAGCACCTTATATGTTAAGCGTGCTAATGTTGTGCTTCTGATCATTGTTGTCTATGTTGATGACATGCCGCTCATTGGTCCTATTGAGAAGCATATTGCTGATTTTAAGGCTGATTTGCATGCCTCATTTGAGATGTCTGATTTGGGGCATTTGCATCACTATTTGGGCATTCAGTTTATGCAAGTTGATGGTGGATTGGCTTTGCGTCAAACAAAATATATTGACACATTATTGTAGCATTTTGGTCTTGAAGACTGTAAGCCTATTGCCACTCCTATGGAGACAGGTTTACGATTGAGTCTTCATGATGTTGGAGATGCATTTGATGTTGTCCTCTATCAGCAAGCTGTTGGATGCCTGATTTACTTATGCATTACTCGGCCAGATATTCAGTTTGATGTCTCACAGATGAGCAGGTTTATGCATTGCCCAGGTGTCAAGCATTGGCAGGCGGTTAAGCGCATCTTTCGCTACTTGAGTGGTACTCGACTACTTGGGTTGTTTTATCCCAAGGGGGGATCACTACTGCCAGATTTGCATGCTTTTTCTGACTCATACTGGGGTGGTTGCTATGACACTCGTGTTTCCACTAGTGGCTTTTGCTTCATGCTCGGTAGCTCATGTATATCTTGGTTGAGCAAGAAGCAGCCTACTGTGGCCACTTTTAATTTTGAGGCTGAGTATAGGGCAGCTTTCACAGCTACTGTTGAGTGTGTGTGGCTCAGATGCCTTATGGCTGATTTGGGTGTTGGTCAGTCTTCTGCCACCACCATCTTCACTGATAGTCCGAGCGCATTGGCAGTTGCGAGGAACCCTGTGTTCCATGCTCGCACTAAGCACATTGAGGTGCATTATCATTATGTCAGGGAGAGGTTCTCTGCTGGGGAGATCAGCTTGGCATATGTGCCCACGTAGGAGAACATTGCAGACCTTTTCACGAAGGCTCTGCCTAAGGAGAAGTTTGAAGCTTTCCGCAAAGCTTTCGGCTTACTTCCTTTCGTGGAGTGATTTCCACATAGCTTGGCACTTCCTTATACATGAGTGCCAGCTCCTTGTTCACCGCATCACTCCTAGGGGGGATTTGTTGATATATTTAGGTAGTAATGTGTGTGAACACTCTAGGATCACCGAGGCACTTTTTTCCCTCTTTAGGAGGTTTTTTTCCCCTGGCTTGTATATACACCTATTGTCCTAATGGGCTACTTATCTTTGTACATTCTCGAGTAATACATTCAGTCTTGTTTGTTGTGCTCCAAGCTTCTTCTTCTTCCTTGTGATGTTCGCGTGCTTCTGTAGACATCTAACTCAAACAGAAATCATACGTTAGAGGAGGAAATATTTATCTATTATATAAAGCACATTGAATTGGTATCATCCATTTTGTTTATACAAAAGAAGAGTGTTAAATTTGATGTGTTCATTATCTTGAAGAAAGTTAATATTTTCATAGTATGGGATCGCTATCCACTACCAATTATCGAGCATTTTCTCAAAAGGGTCACTAACAAGGAATTTTATAGTTTCCTTGGTGGATTCTTAGGCTACAACCAAGTAGTAATCGCTCTAGAAGACCAAAAAAGATGTCTTTTACCATTGAATGGGGCATGTATGATTTAGGGTAATTCCATTTGGGCTCACTAATGCTCTTGCCATATTTTAGTAGTTGATGCGCCTTGTCTTTGAAGAATTCTTTTTTTTTCATAAATGGAAGTTCAGCAGAAGCCTACTCCTTTAGACTTTAATTAATAGATAAAACAATTGTACAAGATAATGGGCTTAGTACCCATGGGACCCCCTGAATCCCACAAAGAAGGGGTTATATCACTAGATAAATTTACAAAGAAGGTTGATCATCTTCTCGCCCCCTTCGTGTGGGACCCATTTGCTCTTGATCTTGTTGTTCTCGAGGAAAAATACTCTATGATGTCTAAAAGGTAGTGTTTTGTTACAATTGGAGGGAACATGTACCTTTACTCATACAGCAACTTTTAAGTTTACTTAAAACATACAATGAACTTGAAGTCAAAATATAAGAAACCTGGTTTATATTTACTTGAGTAATTACTTAAAGAAGAAGCATAAAAATGTTTGCTTCTTGATCATTTGCAAGTTTCTTAAGTTCTACGTATACCATTAAAGTACTTAGTACATCATGTTCTCCTCGAATCACTTACATGAATCCATTCTTAGTGAATTCCAAAGTGTTACTATGATAACTATGAGAAACCAAAGAATAGGGAGTATGTAAGTTTCAATGAGTCAATGAGTGTGTGTATGTGTGTATGTGTGTATGTATGTGTATGTGTATGTGTATGTGTATGTGTATGTGTATGTGTATGTGTATGTGTATGTGTATGTGTATGTGTATGTGTATGTGTATGTGTATGTGTGTAGCTCAGTGATGAGTAGCACCTCCTTTAATGTCAATTCGAGAAGACATGAGGATGGTATGAAGACCTCGAGCAAGTGAAGGCACAAATGTGTGAGTGAGAAGCACACAAACATGCACACACATACACACGCGCGCACATACGGCAAGAACAAAGAGAGTAAGACAATGGAATTACTTCTATTACAAACAAGTTCTCATACAAGCTCAAAACTACAAGAAGCTAGCCCAAAAATGAGCTCTCTAGCTCTATTTATAGTTTTTGACTAGCTTTAGCCCTGTCCAAACCTAGTGTCCGGCCTAGTTAAAAATTAGGTTCCAGGGCTTATTTGAGGGTTCAAACGAGGTCTAAAAAATATGAAAATTGGTAGGCACTTAATTCTAAGTCTCCTCAAGCTTGAGGACTCCTCGGCTTGTAGAAAATGGAGCTACAAAAAGGTGAAACGGTATTTACAAGGGTTTCTAGTGATGAGCATCACTTTTAAATTGATGTAAGGTTTGGAAAAATTTTAATGGGTTGCCTCAGTGCTAGATCTGCATGTATGCCCGTACCTGCTTCTTTCCGTATGATGCCAACACTCTCCCCCCCTAGCGTCTGTCGCCTCTGACAGATCTCTGCTCCACGGTTTGATCAATGTACTGCTGTAGTATGTCGGTTGCCAATTCTTGTTCTTTAATCTGGAGTCCTTTGACTAGGTCTCTCTGTAGGGCCTCCCAATTAACTGCGCCCGGTAGGTCAGGTTGTGGCGTGGTGTAGAGCTCTGAATGCATTGTTTGTTCGCAGGCAAATAATTGTAGGAGATGAGTTGGGCGTGGCGCGAACACTTCTGAGTGTGCTTCCCAGAACCCCGTGGTGAACATGTCATCAAACATTTTCTTGTAGCAAGTAGGGAGATATCTTATTCGTGCATGCCACACATAAGCCACTCTGATACTCGGGGTCATGCTCATATCATAAAGTAAATCATAGTTACCGTTGATGAAGCCCGGAATTGGCGGCTGAATATTACGTACATTTCGGAAAGTCTTTAACACCACTTGCATCATGTCCAGTATCTTGAGCATCATTTGTGCAGCGACGTCAGGCATGGGGTGGAGGCGTGGCATCCAATGTCTGATGGTAGCCATCATGTAAGCTACAGTAGGTGTGCCGGTTGGGGGTGCAATGGCGGGTTAATTGAGCCATTCTTTGCAATTGGCATTGTTCTTAACTTTTATGGCAAATGCCTTCCATGATCTTCTTCGTTGCACTGACCCGTAGCAATTGTTATACTTCAAGTGCATGGGCGCATGATCCCATGTTCGTAGCATCTCCGGATAGGTCTCCAGTAACTTTTGCCTCCAGGTGGGTTGGAATATGTTCCCTTTGTGGGCGTCCTCTGGAATGTCCTCAGGTTCAAACTGGGTAGCAAAAGTAGGGTACTTGTTGGTTTTGCGTTTGATCTCGGCATTGTAGTCTGTCAACAGTACAAAGTATGGTTTATATTGTAATTTTGAGCTGGTTATCAGTCACCTGGTAGCCAAGTGCTTGAAATATTCCGATTGAAGTATGGTCTCCTCGATAGTCTTCATAGCCACCATCTGAGTTGAGATACGCTCTTCGTGGGTCACCCCCATCTCTTCTACCTATTTCATCCATGCCGGAGGGGGTTCCTCGTATGTGTCTTGTCCCTCATCAGTGATTGTGCCTCCTGGAAAAGGTTGAGGCTCATAAGTATCGTCAAATGTTTCCTCCACTGGAATGGCTATGGCCTCCTCCTCTATTGGTTGATCAGGTGGAGAGGGGGGTCGTTCATATTGTAGCAACTTAATCTTTAATTCTGCAATCTGTTGTCATAGCTCAAGTACCTCATTGGCCGTTGAAGGTTCAGGTTCTAGTGAAGTAGCAGCATTGACCATCTCTGTAGGTTTTATTGGGGGTGGTGTAGGCACTTGGGATCTTTGTAATTCCTTCACTTGGTCGGCAAGCTGATCATGTGCTTCTAAGAGGTTGGCATAGGTTTCCAATATTTGTTGTATGCTTTCTGAAGGGATGGCCCGGAAGTTAGCAGGGTCGATGGGTGCCCCTGGAGTATTTTCTATGGCGGCTTCGAGGTTGTCTTGATTTTGTTGCTGTAATCTCCTGTTTTCTTCTTGTGCAGCCGCTAGGTGGCATCGGAGTAGAGCCATGTTTCGTTGTAGTCTAGCATTACGGGCTAGCTGATCTCTGAGTTGTTCTTCCGTTGCCCTAGTCGTCTCTATATGTTTGGCTTTGAGCTCCACCTGGGATTGTTGGAGGGCGGTCACTTCATGTTGTAGTGCTGTATTACTTAGCTCCAAGGCATTGCCACGTGCTTGGAGTTGAGCCGAGAGATTGCACAGCTCTGTGTTATTTTCTTCCAGTAATCTATACTCTTGCTTAAGTTGAGTGGCCGCTTCGAACATGGTGTCTAGTGCATGACTAAATGATGTGGATGCAGGGGTAGAGGTGGAAAATGCAAAGGGTTGGGAAATGGGGAAGGGAAAAGTGGATGATGTGCCTATGAGTGAAGTGAAATGTGAGGATGTTGGAACAAATGTGGTGGTGGGTGCTCCTGTGGATGGTGAAATGTCCATGGGATCGGACGTGATAGTGTGTGAAGTGTGAATCGTGAACACAGGAATGGTGGGTGGTGTGTTAGTGGTTGCCGTGAATGTGGGGGAGGTGGGGTGGGAGTGGGATTTTCTCCTGTAATTCTCAATTTGCTCCACAAGGTTTGCCAAGAACGGAGGTAGGGTGACTTGTGTAGGCACTGAGGAGGTTAGGAGTGGCCCAATGGGTTGGGGTTGGGAGAGAGGAAAAGTATGTGTGAAGGGAATTGGGTGTGTTAATGTTTGGGTAGGGTCATGTGGATGTCCGAGAGGTGGGAGAGACGATGGGTGACCTATTACGGTATGATCGGTGATGGGATGATCTATCTGGGGTTCGGAAAATGGGTTGGAGGTGGTGGATGTAGGTAAAGGGAAGGATGAGAAATGGTGGTGTGTAGAACGGGTTCACTATGGGTGGATACTGGTTGTTCAGGATGGCTAGTGGTGAGGGGTTCTGAGGGCTGGATGGGAGGTGATGGTGGAGATGGTATCTGGATATGTACATCTGGTTCATCACTATTGGATGGGCTTGCCATGTGAACATCTTCCTGAGTGTTTGTAGGGAGTGAGGTAGAGACTTCCATCTGAATCATCTTTCCCCGTCGTGGTCTTGTATCGATCCTTCGTTGGTCATATTGAGGGGTATTACAATATACCATGGTCCTCATGGCTTCCACTATTCCGCAGGTATCTGCTAAAAGGTTCAATGATTCTACAAATTGAGGGTCTACCTTCTCCGCCTGCAGCATCTGGTTCACCAGTGCTCTATTTTCCTCCTCTGACAACTTATGCCTTTTCTGCACTTGCTTGATCGTTTTGTAGAGTTGTTTGAGTTGTGCAATGTAGGCAGGGGCTTCTTCCTCACTCTCCTCTTGTTCATGTGTGCCTTCCGCGTGAGTATGTTGTGCCTCATCTTCCCAATGCACTCTTCGGGTTTCACTATGTGTCCGTCCTCTCTGGGATGATGATTCGGGGTTGTCCGTGTCTGAGAAGAATTCACTCTCAGATAAGTGGGCTGTCTGCAAGAAGCTTTCAAAGTCAAAAGATGTATCTTCTGCCAAAGTAGCCATGGATGCAAACTCAGCATCTATGGGTAGTGGAGGGGCTGATGGAGTAGGTTGTACCATGCCCCCTGATTGTGGTCCTTGGAGATGGATAGTGAAAGGGGCAACTTGTTCCTCTTCTCTGAGGGAAGCTTCTGTGGTGGCCTCACGAGGGATTAGAATCTGTGAAAGCGAACCCCGCATTCTTTTTGCGGGTTGAACCCCTGACTTCCGCCCCTTGAAGAATTCCAGTTGTGAGTACTTAAGGGCCCTTACGATCGGCACATCATAGGCAAGGCATCTGTAGATAATTCTTGTAATCGCACAGCAACCATTCAAGGTAGGCTTCCTCACGCCTCGTTTGCCTGCCTCATATAACTGGTCCAGGATCCACACGGGCATTTTAATTGGTAAGCTCCCAGTCTCTGCTAGGTACAATCCATACCAGATTTTCTTATGAGGTTGGGTGAACCGGTCTTGCGCTGGAAAAGTGAAGTGTTGAAGGCACATCCGTAATGGTATGGCGATGTTGGGGGTGAGGGCACACATTTCTTTCAACTTCTTGATTTTATTGTTCTTCATAGACTCCGGTATCAAAGGATCTCGATCGGAAGGTATGTGGGTGCCATACATCTGAAGGGCTTCCTTGATTAAAGTAATATTCAACTCAAACTTCTTCATTTCCTCCTGGTTTGATAGAGAGGGCACCAGGAATGTGCCTGAATGATCTTTATCTCCTATCGCCTTCAGTGTGGCAATCAAGTAGTAGCACCAAAGAAAATCAGGTTTAGGTAAAGCTGCACTAAAATAATCTTGCAATCCCGCTTTCAACCAAATATCTCGAAGAGGAGCTACATTCTGTAATGTTCTCCCAAATCTCCTGGCATCTCGTTGAACCAATGAGAATGCCCCTTCACTCTTTCTGTTAGGCCACTTGGAGGATCCGAGATAGGAATTCTTCTCTCATTCAAAAGCTCTTCAGGCCTTGCTGTCAGTGGAGCTTCCACAGGCATGGTATCCCAATTACTTTGAGTGCTAGTGCCTGCCTGGGAGCTTGTTCTTGCTGTTGTTGCCATGAGACTCCTTGCAGCAGTTGATGCTTATCTGCTAGCAAAAGAGAGGCACATTAGTGTTGCATAGGAAACAGGATGTAATAGTGTTCCCTCCACAATACTAACATGACAATCAAGATGGTTAGTGGTTAGAGGTGCAGTGTTTGTGATAGATGTGAGTGGTGGTTAGTGGTTAGTGTCACTCTAGATGCATACTTTGGATATGCAAGGTACTCAGAATGCATCTACTTCAGAGTGGATGGATTTACAAAATTGGGTCTGGGGGTTTGATACAGGGTTTAATTCTCCAGACTTTGTTTGAGGATTCGTGGCTCCTTGAGCTGATAACGGTTAAAGGTTCATGGACTAGATTGTGCTGGATTTGGGACCTTTTGGGTACCCATTTCCAGACATTCCTAGGTTTGACCGAGTGCGTGTTAGTGTGGGATGTAAGTAGAGTTCCTGAGTTGTTTGCCCAGAGGACTTGTGAGTGTTGAATTATGCTAGTGACTAGAGTTGGAGCTATTTGGGCTCGTAAGCAGGCCTTGGGTACCCACATCTGTCTAGCATTGGAGCTAGCCTTCATTGACCGCTTAGGGACCCAAATAGACATGGTATGCCTAGAGTGTTGACTAGGGATCTCCTTCGTTTTAGTCCTTGCCAGTGTGGCTTGCTTGATGCTCTTTTGAGACCCTGTCTTTGAGGCCGTGATTTTTTCCCCCTTGCGTATCCATATCTGTTTCATGCCACGAGGCACTTCATACTGCCGAAGTTGGTGCTCATGCTTCTTGTTCATCAGTCTCCTCAGTGTCGGGTGTTGTTGAGCCTTCCCCTTTAGATTCTTCTCTGGAACAGATGGGAGTTCCTCCTTGACTTCTGTACCTTTGGCAAGAGTGACAATCTACTGCACCATAGAACTTTGGACAAGAATAACATTATCTTCATGTGGGTTCGTGGAGGGACCAGGAGTTGGTGCCTGTTCTAATGGTTTGAGTGCTTGATTTTCTAATTCAATCATAAAGCGGCTTTGGCCTACCCAAGCCTAAAGAAGTCCACTTCTTAGGTTGAGGTTGACTGCGTGATCATAGATCCAGTCTTGGCCCAAGACGAGAGGTTCGGTAAGATCCTCGTCTTCACATACTAGTACTTTTGCTGGCATGAGGACCTCTTGAGTGTAGAGGGGAAGTTCCACCTCTCCCATGCAAGGGGTTTCAACACCTCCTAATCCTATCAGATATGCTTCTAGGGGTTTTACCTCCAATTGCAATTGTTGGCAATAAGAAAGCTGAACTACACTAGTGGCCGCTCCTGAATCAATTAAAGCTCTCACGGTCCTTGCACTCTCTCTTTGTCCTACTTCTAGGGTCACAAAAGGTCGTCGATCAACTATCTTACGGGCAAGTTCACTTGAAGCTTCGCACATGGCCGTGTGATAACCTAGAGCTTCTTGAGCGTCAGTCATGGGTTGATCTCTACCTTGCCTTCTCAATTTCATTCGTCGAATGCATTCTAAAGCTTCAGCCTGTGCTTCTTCTCGAATTCTCTTTTCCTCATCCTTACGTTTCTTTGCAGTATTGAGTCGATTGAGCATTTCTTCAATTAGGGGTTCTTGATATAACTTGACTCTACATCCGCTTATGTAGCTTGGTAGTATGTCACCTTCCAGAGTGGCTAGTTGTACTGCTCCACTTGTGGAGATCCTATTGATAATCATTGGTCCATAGCCTCTTTTCTCTAATTTTCGTGCATGTTGCTTCAATGTGTAGACTAGGACTAGGTTTCCCGCTTTCAATCCTTTATCCTTCACATGTGTATCAAAATACGCCTTTTGCCTCTTCTTGGCTGCATAGATCCCAACTGCAGCTCTCAATCGTGCCTCACCTAAATGTTCGAGATCAAAGATTCTAGAGGAGAGTTCATGGCCGATCCAAGCATGCTCTTGTGCTACTTTCAATGAGGTATCAAAAAATCCAATGGTAGCACTGTGTTCTGGCCAAACACCATCTGAAAGGGTGTGGCTTGGAGTACCGTTTTATAGGCAACTCTGTATGCCCAAACAGCATGGTGTAGCTGTTTGTCCCAATCAGAGCGTTTGTTATTCACCAATTTAGTCAGCACATTGCATAAGATCTTATTTGTGCTCTCAGCCTGACCATTAGCTTGTGGATGATAGGGAGCAGACTTCTTATGTATTACCAAGAATTCTTGGAGAAGGTTTTCTATGACTTCATTCAAGAAGTGTGTGCCTCTGTTAGCCCACAATTTGGTTGGTTTTGATGCACTAATGTGGTTCTATTTGGCAGGAATTTGTTTGATTTCAGGTACTTGAAGAGTGAATTTGAGAATTGATGAGAAGCATGTGGAGATATTGATTGTAAGGATGTGGAATTTGAGGTCTCAGATTTGGGAGCGTCAGTATCTAGGCGAGCAGCTGTACTTCAAGGCACTTGAACTGATTGATTCAGATGGGATTCTTCCTGATAATATCACCTTTGTTAGTGGGTTGAAGGCATGTGGCAAAATTTGTGCAACTAAAAAGGGCACAGAATTGCATGCAAAAATCGCAAGAAGAGGCTCTTATGAGCAATGCATTGATGGACATGTATGTCAAGTGTGGCAGCATCTTAAAGGCTGAAGAAGTCTTTGAATCAGATGTACTTATGAGCAATGCATTGATGGACATGTATGTCAAGTGTGGCAGCATCTTAAAGGCTGAAGAAGTCTTTGATTGTATTACATCCCGTGATTTAATATCATGGAATACACTGATTTCAGGATTTATGTTGTCAGGAGACAATGGTAGGGTCTTTTCCTTGTTTGATAGGATGAGAAGAGAAGGACAACAACCAGATAGTGCTACTTTTGCAAGTATTTTGCGTTGTTGTAGTCAAGCTGTCCAAATGGAAAGGTGCGAGCTGCTATTGGAATCCATGGGCAAATATTTTGGAATAAGCCCAAGTCTTAAGCACTATACTTGTGTGATTGGTCTTTTGGCCAGATGTGGTTGGTTACATCAGGCTGCTTTCAGGATCATAAACCTGCCCTTTGATCCTGATACAATAGTCTTGCTCACTGTTTTGGATGCCTGCAGAAAGCTTGGGATTAAACAGCTTGGACAGATTAATGGTTACACAAAGCATCCTGGGAGATCCAGTGTTGCAGCTCTTCTATTCTAGAAAATTCAGGTTATAACAATCCACAGGATGAACTCGCCAATCATATCGAAATATACTTCATGAAAGGCAGGAAAAGAATGGAGCTACTGGGATGGAGTGCGAACCCTCTTGATTGTAAGGTGTATCTGATTTTCACATTGATAGCAGTGAGGGCTGTTGCTTGCCCAAGTGACCCATATGTTCGGGTCGATATTTCTCTTATTGTTGGAACGAGCAGAATCCTGAGTGGTGCTGGGGGCTATCAGGCATTGTTGGAGTTCAAGGAAGTCAATTAGAGATGGAGTGAAGGGACTAGTGTATGTTTGGGGGCCTAGTCATCTTAGCGCCCCTCATACCTTCATCCACATTAACATTGGACGATAGACTTGGGTCCATTGAACATCTTTGTCATGCATAAGCATCACTTTGAGACACGTTTCTCCTCGTTGGAGAAATTGAAGGTGACTTTGGTGAGACTTTTCACAAGCGATTTCCCTATGATCATCGGAGGGGACTTTAATATCTAAGGGAAGTACTTGGAGAAAAGGGTGCATTATAACTATAATGGGATATATGTTCTTAAAATCTGAGGATTTAGCCACACATATCATTCGCAAGGGGGGATGCTCAAGGGCTCTCGCCCTCTCGTTGTTTTCACGAAGAGATAAGGGGAGGATTGTTTTGTTTTTTTGTGGTTGTTCTGTGCAGATATTCGAGGGCTGTGGAAGGGACGGCTGTTGAGAGTCGGAACGGGAGGAATGAGCAAGTGGAAAGGAGACATATTATGGAGACGTGGCTACTGTTGACGGCCGTGGTGAGCTAACAAAAGAAAGATTTATCTTGGGATAGACTGACTCGCCTGAGGAGGAAAGTGTGCAGACGACAGTTTTGGCTACTATACAAAGGAGGCTTAGAAGGGAAAGCAAAAAAATAATCCGGGTAAGTGTTCCATGCGATCAGACATTGAGGCAGAGATAAGGTAGTGTTCTCTGCAACTCACGCAAGGAGAAACAAAAAGTTACTTTTAGCATATCGAAGGAGGGACGCACTTGTTGGATACTCTGAGCTTCCGAAGCCAACAAGAGCAATATTTCCAAAGCAAACAATAGAGTGAGATGGAGAGGAGGCAGCAGATAGAGGATGCTTATTCACACTCAGAGGGGCTGAATGTTTGAGGATTTGCATGTGAAGATAGGATTATATATAAACTGAAACATCGGAAGGAGCTCTCCATTTTTCCAGCTTATGTTCGGTTTTTTCTTCCAATGGAGAGCGAAGGAAACAGGTATGAAGATCTGAATATGAACCCGTATGTGGATGAAAGCAAAGCTAGAAGCTTTTAAGTCTGCTACGGGTGTTTCTGAAAGAGGATCTATGACGATCACTGCTGTTAGTATGAAGCAGCAACATTCATGAAAATAAGAGTTGTGGCACTGCTATGGATCCAGATGTTCTGCCTACAATAAGTGATCACATCCGAGTTCGCTAGAGCATTTTTCAGAAGTAATGGGCTTGAACGTTCATCAAGCGAGAGGCATCAAGGCTGATGGAAACTAGAGAAATGAGCAACTTCCTTGATGGTGTAGTTGATCTCTAATGAGTTTTGCTGCATCGCTGGGTCATCTTCAAAAAGTATCTCAAAATTCTTGTGGAGAAGATTGTTGTGCCGAAGAAGTCTGTTGGTGGAGTGCTTCTGCCTGAGTCCGCATCTGCTTCCAAGGTGAATTCTGGGAAAGTCATTGCAACTGGTCCAGTGCTTTACAGCAGCATTATGGCGAAGAAAATCATACTTGTGTCTCTCGAGGATTGAATCTTTCGGGTCTATTCAAGAACAAACAGGATTTCAAGCATGAAAAACGATTTACATCCAGCACACCTACTCCAGAGATAATACCGTAGATGGAAGAGACTGTTAAGGCTCTTGGGTTTGACATCGAAAAGCAGGACTACAAGATGAATTTGCGAGGATCAGAATGTGGTCAGAAGCCATGCTTATCAATTGCTACAGAGGTGAAGATTTTTGGTTCTGGGTGCTTGTGGATAGAACTTCAATATGCATGAAGGAAATATTTTGTTTTGTCTTATTGTAAGCTGTATTTTTTTTTTTGTGTACAAGGATTGCATATGTAGAATTCTGGTCGTGTTGTGATTTCTTTTTGCTTGGAGTGTGTGTTTTGTCTTGCCTCAGGAAAATTGTGGCTCTATGTTTGTAGAGCATCAACATAGATACCGTCAATAGCATAGCAGGTATTTGAGGTGACTCCTACCCTTTTCATGAGCGTAATGCACAAAGATGATGGAGAATCTGCATGATCTGAATGCAGTTGTCGACATAAGAAGCTCTCCCTTTTTCGAGGCATTGAGATGACCGTGCCTATTCTTCACGTTGCCTCACATTATCAAAAGCTTCCTCAGATGCATTCAAATTTACACTCTGCTCTTTTAAGCAGCTGCATTTTTTAGAATGTACAAAGTCTCCCTATAATAGAAGTACAAATTTTGGAAAGGGAGATCCGCATAGCTTCTATTCCTCAATCTTGCAGTTCACACTTAGAATGTGAATATGAACATGGAATTGGACATGAAGCAACACGCACATGTGGATTATGAGAGCATCCTGTTTCTAAGACATCATTAATTTCACTCTCGTTCCATACACAGCACATCCAATTTAAAAAACCTTTCTGGAAGCAATACAGGATTTTGCAATTCGTGCCGTTTCTCATTTTGTTCAGAGTAGCATATATAATGGTAGAGGTATCCATGCTGAGTGTTTAAGATCTTCTTTTAAAAGATACACAGAAACGAGCTGAGAAGTTACGGTGATGTTTGATTTGATTGGGGCCTTTCTATGTGAAGGATGGTCATGTGATATTTCTGCAGGTCAATCATCTTGTAACAATGTTGATGTGATAATCAATTTGCAACTACCAAAGCAACTTTAGATTCACGTACACATGATGTCCTCCAGATCTTGTACCAGTTTTTGAGGAGCATATTGAAATCTTATCATATGCCAGTTCAATCATCTTGTAACAATGTTGATGTGATAATCAATTTGCAACTACCAAAGCAACTTTAGATTCACGTACACATGATGTCCTCCAGATCTTGTACCAGTTTTTGAGGAGCATATTGAAATCTTATCATATGCCAAACGGTATATGATCTCATTGCCTTGAGAAATGTAGAATGTGGTTCAGATGTATGTTTCTTCGATTTCGAGGGATCCTTCTCCTATGGTGCACTTACAGAGTGAATCTATTTCCTGCAATGAGATGATTTGGGTTGGTAGGGGCAGACAAATTTGGGAACGTTTACTTTGTCACACTGCCTCATGATGTTTATGAAGAAATCAGAGGAACATGATCAAAAGGTTCTGTGTAGCTATTCATGACAAAAAAAAAAAGTATGAAGCGAATGGGGACTCTGAGGGATTATTGTGGGCTCTAGGTAATCCAAGTAGACCGATTCCAAGGGGTTTAAACCAAATAAAGTCTCGTATAACCACTTTTTCCGTGGGCTTAGGAGTTGTTCATTTGGTGCGTTTGCCGGGAGTTATATGAACTAGTACATATACAAAGGAAGGATTCCTCGAGGGATAATATTGGGCTCCAAGTGATCCAATTGGACCGATTCCTAGGGATTCGAACAAAATAAAGCCTCGTATAATCATTTTTTCCTTGGACCAAGAGTACTTACATTTTGGTGCGTTTGCCGAGAATTATATGAACTAGTACATATACAAAGGAAGGATTCCTCGAGGGATAATATTGGGCTCCAAGTGATCCAATTGGACCGATTCCGAGGGATTCGAACAAAATAAAGCCTCGTATAATCATTTTTCCTTGGACCAAGAGTACAAACATTTGGTGCGTTTGCCGGGAATTGGCTTAGCACATCTCATCGAGAGTGCTATGAGTTCGCTTGGTGCCCCAATCGTGTGGCACAGCCAAGTCGATCCCAAATTTGCTTTGATCTTCATTAGAGAAATGGCCCAACAAAGACAAGCCTCTAGTTTTGAGAAAGCAAATATAAGGCAACCGAATTTTGGACAAAAAAGGAGATGGATAGATTCTCATCCGACCATGAGATATAATGTGAACCGAGGGTGGCGATTTGGCCCGATATCAAATTATGTGAGATGCTGGTGTTGCGAGCAGATTGGGCATATAGCCAAATATTGCCCTCGTGTATGCTCCCCGTTGGATTTTGTCCCCACATGTGCGGACTGCGGGAAAAAGAGACTATGCGAGCACGTGTGTGGCTCAAAAGAGGTGACTGGCGTAAAGGTCACAACGAATCAATCTGATAGGTGTTTATCCTCTTTGTATGTGGAAGTTGACAAGGGTGGAGTTACTTCGTCAACGGAGACTGCGAGAGCAAGTGAAAGCAAGGACACTGGATCTCATGATCGAGATTTGGTAGAACTTGTGAAGAGCTTGGAATGTCAAGTCAATTGGTTGCATGTGGAGTGAGATAACGAGAGGATCAAAATAGCGAAATTAGAGGAAAATCAAGAGAAAATGGCCGAGGTCCTAGAAACTTGGGAAAAGCAAGTACAAATGTTGAAAAATGAAAACAAGGAGTGGAAAAGAGTAAACAAAAACTAGAGGCAAGATCTGGTGAAGCCCGAGAGTGAAAACGTGGTCTGGGACTTGAGATCCGGTTTGATGGTAGCCGACTGCTTTGGAGTTGCGATCGAAGAAGAGCTCTCAAGAGACGAGGATGACCTGATGAGGAGAGTCGAACGAATGGAGCATGAAATTGAGAAGGTACAAAGCACAATCTGTCGATACAGTGAGCAAGCGGGTAAGGCATGTGACGAGTTCCACCTAGAGTTAGAAAAAATGAAAAGTGCCCAAGCAGAGAGCGATGAGAAAATGAGACATGTAGAAAAAGAGAGTGCAAAGCTGAGTAGCAAGCTCGGTAGGTGGATGAATCGGAAAGACGACGAGATGCGAGGACAGGTGGAGGATCCGAGAGCGAGGAAAATGGAGGAAGAGCTAAAAGCGGTGTTGGATAGGTTGGATGCGTTCGGAGCAGAGTTAGAAAGAACGAAGAATGAATTGTCGAAAAAAGTGGATGATCTGGAAGTAGAAAATATGAGTAGAATCTGGGAGGAGAGGTCGATTCGAGAAGAGGTTGAAAAGTTGTCTGGCCAAGTCGAGAGGAGCGAGGAGGTTCCTTTGGAAATAGAAAGAAAGATGAGCCATCTAGAAGAGGAGAAGAAGAAAATGTGGGTTCGGTTCCATCAAGTGGATGATGAGATTTTTCGACTCCAAGGCAGTGATGAGCGAAAAGAAGAAGGGATAAGGGATTTAGCTTTGAAGCTCGAGGCATTAAGAGGTGTAGTAATGAATGGTGGCCTTCCAGACCGTATCGCCTGGCTAGAGGACAATATCAGCAAGCTGTTGAATCATGTGGAATCTCTGCGAGGCAGAGGATGGCGATGAAAAAGAAAAAGATGATATAATGGATGTGGGTGAGGACGGCTTGAGTTTGATTAGGGTTTGCTTTGCGGATTGCGAGTCAAAGATGTGAGGACGGATGGACCAAGTCTGTTGTACGCTTAGGACTGAAGTGACACTTTCTGAGGTTTCAGGTCGGCAAAGTAATTAGTGTGTGCGGGTTTTTGCGAGGACGGGTTGACCATGGCATTAGTGACTGGATTTTGGCTTGAGTGGCAGCAGAGAAGAGATATGTCTCATTGGGATGTCCACGGGGGGATATATGTATGTGTGTGTCGTGATTGGGATGGTTGGGAAAAGATCCTTTCTTTTGTCTCCTAATTCTCGAGATGCGGGAATGAAAAGAAAATGAAAAAATATATGTTTGTGTATGTGTGAGTGTGGCTACGCGCCTATGTGGGCCGATAGGTGGGTGGACCCACTTTGGCCGGGTGGTCAAAGCCATGAACCGACGTCGGTTTCGCATAGGGCTAGCTGTCTGTGTGTCGCGCGCTGCGTTGGGTTGGTAGATGGGTGGAACAAACTCGATCGGGTGGTCGAGTCCACGAGTCGCATCCAGCTTCGGCGTAGGCCGGCAAGTGTGAGTAAATATGAAAAAAAAATGATGAAAAAAATTACGAAAAAAAATGAATGAGAAGAATTCCTCGCTCGAGGGGGGACATAAGAGAGGTGAGAGAGCATGATGCTCGGATAGGGAATATATGTGTTTGTGTTGTGGGGATTTGGGTTATGTGTGGGCTCCCGATGAAACATGTCAAATTGAAGCTTAAGCTCGGCTAGGGTTTTGGTTGCGATGTGTCTATGGAAAGCTTGGACTTGAGGAATCCAATCGTGCTAGTTGCATTGTTTGTCTGCAAACCTTCCGGAAGTGTTCAGTTTGGCTCTTAGGTGGTGCAATGACTTGTGAAGTTCGGAATCGCGTCGACGATGAGTGATCTTGTTAGAGTGAGCTCGTGTGAGGCTTGAGTGGTCTTTGCTGTGTGTCCATCAATTTAGGAGTGGTGTGGTGGTGACCTAGCATAGAATTTAGTTGAAAAGCGGAAAAAGAACAAAGAGTCGATGAAAAGAAAAGCGGGTAGTGGAAACCCTAGGTAGAAAGGGAATAGAAAATCGGCGAGAGAACTCAGCTAGAAACGAGAAAAAGAAATCAGGAAAGCGATCGTATGGCCAAGAAGAGTATCAAAAATAAAAGTGGGGAATGGTTTTGATTATATATGGTGTGTGTGGAAAGTGTGTTGAGTATGCATGTGGAACAAAGATTTGTGACGTGTTGAATGAGTAGTTGAGAAGAGTGACGAGAGCGAATGTGGACATGTCTTCTGTTTGCATGTATGGATGTTGTGTGTGACTAGAATGCATGTGTGACACGGATCATGATGTGTGTGCTGAGTATATATGTGTGATGTGTATGAAGGATATAATTGTCTTTTCATTTTGGTTGTACATATTGTGATTTGATGAAGAAAGGTTCTAATGTTTTAATGAAGTTTGTAGACAGGTGGACATGGCGGTGAAGATGCGAGAAGATGGACAAAGATGGTAAGTGAAATGATTGGATTTTGGTACTAACAAATGATTGTATGAGTATGATTTCAGGTGCTACATTGAGGAAGAAGAGAGTAGGCATGCAAGGTAAAGATTTGTATTTGATTGAGTGATCAGCACATGCTGGATGATTCGAGCGCAGGAACAATTTGGCTCGTCGAGGACGACTTCGCAAATAAGAAGAGGGGAGTATGTTAGCCCACAATTTGGTTGGTTTTGATGCACTAATGTGGTTCTATTTGGCAGGAATTTGTTTGATTTCAGGTACTTGAAGAGTGAATTTGAGAATTGATGAGAAGCATGTGGAGATATTGATTGTAAGGATGTGGAATTTGAGGTCTCAGATTTGGGAGCGTCAGTATCTAGGCGAGCAGCTGTACTTCAAGGCACTTGAACTGATTGATTCAGATGGGATTCTTCCTGATAATGTCACCTTTGTTAGTGGGTTGAAGGCATGTGGCAAAATTTGTGCAACTAAAAAGGGCACAGAATTGCATGCAGAAATCGCAAGAAGAGGCTCTTATGAGCAATGCATTGATGGACATGTATGTCAAGTGTGGCAGCATCTTAAAGGCTGAAGAAGTCTTTGAATCAGATGTACTTATGAGCAATGCATTAATGGACATGTATGTCAAGTGTGGCAGCATCTTAAAGGCTGAAGAAGTCTTTGATTGTATTACATCCCGTGATTTAATATCATGGAATACACTGATTTCAGGATTTATGTTGTCAGGAGACAATGGTAGGGTCTTTTCCTTGTTTGATAGGATGAGAAGAGAAGGACAACAACCAGATAGTGCTACTTTTGCAAGTATTTTGCGTTGTTGTAGTCAAGCTGTCCAAATGCAAAGGTGCGAGCTGCTATTGGAATCCATGGGCAAATATTTTGGAATAAGCCCAAGTCTTAAGCACTATACTTGTGTGATTGGTCTTTTGGCCAGATGTGGTTGGTTACATCAGGCTGCTTTCAGGATCATAAACCTGCCCTTTGATCCTGATACAATAGTCTTGCTCACTGTTTTGGATGCCTGCAGAAAGCTTGGGATTAAACAGCTTGGACAGATTAATGGTTACACAAAGCATCCTGGGAAATCCAGTGTTGCAGCTCTTCTATTCTAGAAAATTCAGGTTATAACAATCCACAGGATGAACTCGCCAATCATATCGAAATATACTTCATGAAAGGCAGGAAAAGAATGGAGCTACTGGGATGGAGTGCGAACCCTCTTGATTGTAAGGTGTATCTGATTTTCACATTGATAGCAGTGAAGGTTGTTGCTTGCCCAAGTGCCCCATATGTTCGGGTCGATATTTCTCTTATTGTTGGAACGAGCAGAATCCTGAGTGGTGCTGGGGGCTATCAGGCATTGTTGGAGTTCAAGGAAGTCAATTAGAGATGGAGTGAAGGGACTAGTGTATGTTTGGGGGCCTAGTCATCTTAGCGCCCCTCATACCTTCATCCACATTAACATTGGACGATAGACTTGGGTCCATTGAACATCTTTGTCATGCATAAGCATCACTTTGAGACACGTTTCTCCTCGTTGGAGAAATTGAAGGTGACTTTGGTGAGACTTTTCACAAGCGATTTCCCTATGATCATCGGAGGGGACTTTAATATGTAAGGGAAGTACTTGGAGAAAAGGGTGCATTATAACTATAATGGGATATATGTTCTTAAAATCTGAGGATTTAGCCACACATATCATTCGCAAGGGGGGATGCTCAAGGGCTCTCGCCCTCTCGTTGTTTTCACGAAGAGATAAGGGGAGGATTGTTTTGTTTTTTTGTGGTTGTTTTGTGCAGATATTCGAGGGCTGTGGAAGGGACGGCTGTTGAGAGTCGGAACGGGAGGAATGAGCAAGTGGAAAGGAGACATGTTATGGAGACGTGGCTACTGTTGACGGCCGTGGTGAGCTAACAAAAGAAAGATTTATCTTGGGATAGACTGACTCGGCTGAGGAGGAAAGTGTGCAGACGACAGTTTTGGCTACTATACAAAGGAGGCTTAGAAGGGAAAGCAAAAAAATAATCCGGGTAAGTGTTCCATGCGATCAGACATTGAGGCAGAGATAAGGTAGTGTTCTCTGCAACTCACGCAAGGAGAAACAAAAAGTTACTTTTAGCATATCGAAGGAGGGACGCACTTGTTGGATACTCTGAGCTTCCGAAGCCAACAAGAGCAATATTTCCAAAGCAAACAATAGAGTGAGATGGAGAGGAGGCAGCAGATAGAGGATGCTTATTCACACTCAGAGGGGCTGAATGTCTGAGGATTTGCATGTGAAGATAGGATTATATATAAACTGAAACATCGGAAGGAGCTCTCCATTTTTCCAGCTTACGTTCAGTTTTTTCTTCCAATGGAGAGGGAAGGAAACAGGTATGAAGATCTGAATATGAACCCGTATGTGGATGAAAGCAAAGCTAGAAGCTTTTAAGTCTGCTACGGGTGTTTCTGAAAGAGGATCTATGACGATCACTGCTGTTAGTATGAAGCAGCAACATTCATGAAAATAAGAGTTGCGGCACTGCTATGGATCCAGATGTTCTGCCTACAATAAGTGATCACATCCGAGTTCGCTAGAGCATTTTTCAGAAGTAATGGGCTTGAACGTTCATCAAGCAAGAGGCATCAAGGCTGATGGAAACTAGAGAAATGAGCAACTTCCTTGATGGTGTAGTTGATCTCTAATGAGTTTTGCTGCATCGCTGGGTCATCTTCAAAAAGTATCTCAAAATTCTTGTGGAGAAGATTGTTGCGCCGAAGAAGTCTGTTGGTGGAGTGCTTCTGCCCGAGTCCGCATCTGCTTCCAAGGTGAATTCTGGGAAAGTCATTGCAACTGGTCCAGTGCTTTACAGCAGCGTTATGGCGAAGAAAATCATACCTGTGTCTCTCGAGGATTGAATCTTTCGGGTCTATTCAAGAACAAACAGGATTTCAAGCATGAAAAATGATTTACATCCAGCACACCTGCTCCAGAGATAATATCGTAGATGGAAGAGACTGTTAAGGCTCTTGGGTTTGACATCGAAAAGCAGGACTACAAGATGAATTTGCGAGGATCAGAATGTGGTCAGAAGCCATGCTTATCAATTGCTACAGAGGTGAAGATTTTTGGTTCTGGGTGCTTGTGTATAGAACTTCAATATGCATGAAGGAAATATTTTGTTTTGTCTTATTGTAAGCTGTATTTTTTTTTTTGTGTACAAGGATTGCATATGTAGAATTCTGGTCGTGTTGTGATTTCTTTTTGCTTGGAGTGTGTGTTTTGTCTTGCCTAAGGAAAATTGTGGCTCTATGTTTGTAGAGCATCAACATAGATACCGTCAATAGCATAGCAGGTATTTGAGGTGACTCCTACCCTTTTCATGAGCGTAATGTGCAAAGATGATGGAGAATCTGCATGATCTGAATGCAGTTGTCGACATAAGAAGCTCTCCCTTTTTCGAGGCATTGAGATGACCGTGCCTATTCTTCACGTTGCCTCACATTATCAAAAGCTTCCTCAGATGCATTCAAATTTACACTCTGCTCTTTTAAGCAGCTGCATTTTTTAGAATGTACAAAGTCTCCCTATAATAGAAGTACAAATTTTGGAAAGGGAGATCCGCATAGCTTCTATTCCTCAATCTTGCAGTTCACACTTAGAATGTGAATATGAACATGGCATTGGACATGAAGCAACACGCACATGTGGATTATGAGAGCATCCTGTTTCTAAGACATCATTAATTTCACTCTCGTTCCATACACAGCACATCCAATTTAAAAAACCTTTCTGGAAGCAATACAGGATTTAACAATTTGTGCCGTTTCTCATTTTGTTCAGAGTAGCATATATAATGGTAGAGGTATCCATGCTGAGTGTTTAACATCTTCTTTTAAAAGATACACAGAAACGAGCTGAGAAGTTACGGTGATGTTTGATTTGATTGGGGCCTTTCTATGTGAAGGATGGTCATGTGATATTTCTGCAGGTCAATCATCTTGTAACAATGTTGATGTGATAATCAATTTGCAACTACCAAAGCAACTTTAGATTCACGTACACATGATGTCCTCCAGATCTTGTACCAGTTTTTGAGGAGCATATTGAAATCTTATCATATGCCAAACGGTATATGATCTCATTGCCTTGAGAAATGTAGAATGTGGTTCAGATGTATGTTTCTTCGATTTCGAGGGATCCTTCTCCTATGGTGCACTTACAGAGTGAATCTATTTCCTGCAATGAGATGATTTGGGTTGGTAGGGGCAGACAAATTTGGGAACGTTTACTTTGTCACACTGCCTCATGATGTTTATGAAGAAATCAGAGGAACATGATCAAAAGGTTCTGTGTAGCTATTCATGACAAAAAAAAAAAAAAGTATGAAGCGAATGGGGACTCTGAGGGATAATTGTGGGCTCTAGGTAATCCAAGTAGACCGATTCCGAGGGGTTTAAACCAAATAAAGTCTCGTATAACCACTTTTTCCGTGGGCTTAGGAGCTGTTCATTTGGTGCGTTTGCCGGGAGTTATATGAACTAGTACATATACAAAGGAAGGATTCCTCGAGGGATAATATTGGGCTCCAAGTGATCCAATTGGACCGATTCCGAGGGATTCGAACAAAATAAAGCCTCGTATAATCATTTTTTCCTTGGACCAAGAGTACTTACATTTTGGTGCGTTTGCCGGGAATTATATGAACTAGTACATATACAAAGGAAGGATTCCTCGAGGGATAATATTGGGCTCCAAGTGATCCAATTGGACCGATTCCGAGGGATTCAAACAAAATAAAGCCTCGTATAATCATTTTTTCCTTGGACCAAGAGTACTTACAGCCTCTATCACTCACCAACTCTATTGGCAATCCGTACCTCGTGAACACATTTTCAAATAAGAACTTTGTTGTTGTTTGAGCATCATTTTTTGTAGTGGCTTTCACTTCTACCCACTTGGTTAGATAGTCTGTGGCCACGATGATATACTTAGCATGCCCTTAGCTGGGGGATTAATAGGTCCAACAAAGTCTATTCCCCACTTAGAGAATGCACGCCACCCATCATAGGTTTCAATGGCATCTCATCCTTGCGTATAGGATACTGAGTCCGCTGACAAACCTCACACCTCTTCACGTAGGTATGAGCATCCATGTGAAGGGTGGGCCACCAAAATCCTGCAAATAGTATTGCCTTGATCACCCGGTCTGGACCAAAGTGTCCTCTTGCTACACCTTGGTGAGCAGTCTCTAATATCTTCAGATATTCGCTCTCATGGACACACAGTCTTAGGTAACCATCTTTACCACGTTTGTATAAATTATCACCAACGAGTGCGTACTCCAAGGCTTCTTGTTCCAAACTTCTTTGTCTGGCCAATGTCATATCTTGAGGAAATGTTTTCATCCTCAAGAAGGCTACCAATGGTTCACTCCAATCTGGCACTAGAGACACTCGATAAAGAGTGGCGTGTTCCACTGGTGGTTTAGTGCGACAGATTGGGCATTCTTTGCACATTCTATGGACATCAACTTCCATAGTTGGCCAATGCACTCCTAGTCTCCTTAGAGTCTGTAGGGTTCGTTGTTTTGAGTAGTGTTGCTCTAATGCACCTACATGTGCTAATTGCAACCATTTAGCGTACTCGTCCTCCTCTACGCAACAGGCTAATACTCCCTGATCAGTATGCTTGTACATACTTCCTGCCAAGATATGATACTTTTGAGCTTTTACTATCTCCCTATCTTGTGTTTTTATTACTGAGTGATTAGGCCCGTATGTTAATACTGGCACTAATGGCTTAGCCCACTGAGGTACAACTTCCAAATTAAACAAGTAAGCATCAGGTAAGTCATCTGACACTCCTTGTGGGGCCTCTCCTGATGTGAGCCTAGAGAGATGATCTGCTCTCAGATGGGTCTTTCCTTTCCTCACCACAACTTCAAATTCGTATTCCATTAGCAAGAGGAACCATCTTACTAACCTACCTGTATTGCATGGCTTTTTTACCAAGTACAACAGAGCTTGATGATCAGTAAAAAATTTAAACTTATTTGCAAGCAAATAGTGTCTAAACTTTTTAACTGCGTGTACCATCAGTCCACTCAAAGTTAGTTAGAAGGGCATACAAAGGCTTTGCAATGAAGGCATACATGTGAATGAACCGGCGGTAGTAACCACAATGCCCCATGAAGGCCTGTACCTCCTTGACATTCCTTGGCCTAGGTAGTTCTGCAATGGCTCTCACTTTCTCTTCGTCAGTGGATATGTCGTTCTTTGACACTATATGTCCTAGGATTTTGCCTTGCCTGACCATGAAAACACACTTTTCTGGGTTCAAGCAGACTTGATATTCTCTACATTTGTCAAAGATTTGCCTGAGTTCGGGTATATGAGTCTGTCTAATGTTGGAATGAGCGCATAGATCATCAACATAGACTTCCAAATTCTTCCTCAAGAACTCTTTAAACACGTGACACATCAATCTTTGAAAGGTAGCAGGTGCATTGGTAAGCCCGAATGGCATTACCCGAAAGGCAAATATGCCCCACTCTGTGGCAAAAGCCATCTTATGCTGATCTTCTGGTGCAATGGCTACTTGATTGTAGCCAGAGAACCCATCTAGGAAGCTGTACACTTCCTTGCTTGCTACCCTTTCTAATAGATGCTCGGTGATAGGAAGCGGATAACTATCCCTGATAGTGGCTGCGCTAACCTTCTTCAAGTTAATGCATACACGTAATTTGCCATTCTTTTTGGGCACCACTACAATGGGGGATACCCATTCAGTATGCTCAATTTCATAGATAAATCCAACTTCAACCAAGCAATCTATCTCTTCCTTGATCTTGGCCGCATAGTTGTCATTGTATGTGTATGGCTTTTGCTTAGAGGGCCTAGCCTCTGAAGTCATGGGGATCGTATGTGAGCATATGTCAGGGTCTACACCTTTCAGGTCCTTGTAGCTCCAATCGAATACATCTTGATACTCCCTTAGCAAAGCTATCAACTCTTGCTCTTCTTCTTCCGTCAGGTCATGTCCTATGTAGGTGCATCTTTCTTCTCCTTCTTCTACGGCTACAACTATTTTCTTAGTAGTTTCCTTGCTATCATAGGCCTCTCCTGATTGTGCCTCACGTTTAGGCATTCTTACCATGACTCTTCTATCTATCTCATACTTCTTGAAATTTTCCGGCACCTCAAACAAGGACTCCTCTTCCTCCGGTGTGGCTTCTTTCTTCTTTCTTTTCTTTCCTTCACTCTTGGTGGTCACTTGTGTGGTTAATCTCACCTCATTCATGAGCTCTTCATATCTCTGAGGGTGAACTTCTACCTCATAGAAGTATTCTCCCTCTGATGCAAATGGTGGGTCCATGATGATTGACTCTAGGTCGGAGTCACTTGCATCCTTAAATGCATCAGGGCTAGGTTCGCATTCTTCTAACACTGCATCTCCCATGATCGGTTCTATTGAAAAGACTGAAATGTCATAGCCATCCTCGTCATAGTGGGGTGTCCATTGTTCTTCATTGATGGCTACATCCATTGTTGCTAAAATTTCAGCCCAGCCGTGAGGCTCAAATTCTTTGTCAGGAAAAACTACACGTGCATAGGCTGGGTCTTGAATTGATCTATGGGTTTCTTTTGCACCTACCTCTCTGGCTTTCTCTCTCTTCTCTTCTTCTACTGCTACCTTACACATCCATAAGTGAGTGTCTTCATGCATCCATGAGGATCCGGATCCTATGGAATGCACAGAATCAGTCTCATCTTTGGCTCTATGGATGGGATTCCATTGAATAGGCGGTACGTCTCTATGAGAGTAATCCTTGAGATTGACTTTGGTTGTAACACCTAGATGTTGCAAATACAAGGAATTGGTTCCCCAATCCTGTACCACTTGCAATTGCTGCATAAATGGCCTTCCCAAAATCATCTCGTAGGCTTGGTTTTTGCTAAAGTCACATATAGCAAAAGTATGCTCAAACTCAACACCACATGTAGTGAGAGTTATTCCTTCTAGCAATCCTAAGGGCCTTTCAATATGACCATCGGCCATCTGCAATTTCATTCTCGTTGGCCTAAGTGCTGGCTTGCCCCAACGCTTCCATAAGGAAGTGGTAGCAATTGCAACTCCTGCACCTGAGTCCAAAATTGCCTTGGTTGTGTATCCCTGATGGGTAACTGGTAGATAGGTATATCCTTCCTCTCCTTCACTCATGTCTCCTATCTTATCCAAGGGTATTTCTGGTACTGTTCTGTGGGATCCTACCTGGGAACGAGATTTGGTTAAGTTTGGCACTTCTTTGGCTACGTGTTTCCACACTTTTGGCTTAACTTTGAGTAGCTCTTCTAAAGTGAGATTGCACTGCACTTTAGTGTTTTTTACTACCTCAGTATTCCTAGGTATGATCGAATCTTCATTTCTTATCATGACCGTGGGCGCTCTCATGCATGTTGACTTAGTTTCCCATGGGCCTGTGAAATGTGGTAACTCTTGCAAGGAATTAGACTCAAAGTCTAACCTCTCATGAGGGTGGGCACTTTCCTGTTCTTCATAGATAGAAGGGATGTCCTGTGGGAATTGATCATGTGCGTCATCCACAAGTTCAATGGGAGGAGGGACTTCACTTTCCTTTGCCCACTTCTCTTCTTGAATCTCTCTCAGGAACTCTGGTGAATACCTATTCATAGAAGAAGAAGTGTCTGGTTCAGTGGAGTTAGGCACATAAGCTTCCTGGGGAGGAAAGCTTATTCTATCTCTTGCACTCCCCTCAAGCTGGGAGGAGGCTCCTTTCCCAGACTTTGCAAGTAGCCTTTCCAATCTATCTAATAGACCGTCAAAATGCAATGGTGTTCTAGTGGAGCTAGAGCCATTGAACAAGCGACTGGCTTCAAACATGGCTTGCACCAATTCGACCATCTTTGCACAAAGCTTTGTTCTCTCTATTTCTAGATCGGCTCTATGGTAACATTTGTCATGATCTGTCACGTTTGGCCCTTCCTAGATTCTGGTCTGATATGCTTTAAGCATCATGTCTAGATCCTCAGGAGTGGGATCCGCTAGGACTGATCCTACTCTGGGTGGTGGGTGGGTTACGTGTGGTGGATTAGAATGTTGGGGAATGGAAGGTGATGGGTTGGAGGGAGATGGAAACGGTGGTGGAGGGGTGGTGTGAGAGTGGTTTTGAGATGCAAGTTCACTTATCTTTGCTTTGGTTTCTCTCAAGCTTTCTTCAAGTTCGCTCATTTTCTGTGACCATTGTCTTTTCATTCTTTCCGGCTATCTCTCCAAGCTCTTGTCCTTTTCTGAGTTATACTCTCTGTCTCACTAACCTCAGAATTCTTTCCCAAGCCTACTCCTTGAGTTTGCTGCAAGGCTTGAGCTCTAGTGACCACATGCACTGGGGCAGTGGAAGTTACACTTCCTGTAGAGTCTACTACTAGTCCAATGACGTTGATAGGAGTGATTTTTGGCAGGTTATTGGGATTCTTCGGACAATCTCGTAAGAGATGCTCTTTTCTGCAATCTTGACAGAAGCCCTGAATTGTCACTGGTTGGGGTTGTGTAGGGGCAGGCAGTGGGCAATCACGTATAAGGTGATCTCCCTGACATCTGAAGCATGGTCCTCTAGGAAATGGGGGCCGTACCTGCCTAGGTTGAGGTCTAGAGTTGGGGTTTGTGTACATGACATTAGCATACTCAGGCTCCCCACTATTTTCACTTGGGTCTTCATAATAGTATGAATCGTTATGCTCGGGTGACTGCATGTAGTAAGCCTGTGGGCTATCAATATGTGTGGAGTCAAAACTATGGTCACTTGGATCACTGTCTGATAGCAATGGTGTGACTGGAACTATGGCTCTATTCAGATTTTCTTCAGCAGATGCATATTTCACTGGGATCACATTGGTTGGAGCAGGGGGTTGCTGCGCTAGTACTGGTTGAGGTCTCTATTGCCCTTGATAAGGTGGCTGATAAGATGGTTGTGGTCTGCCGTATTGTTGTGGTGGGTACTGATTCTGGTATCTACCATGTTGTGGATATGGCTGAGGGTAATTTTGCCTGATAGTTTGTTTGTTATAAGGGCAGTCTTGTGCGGTGTGGTTGGTGTACCTTCGCTCTATGGTGCAGTACTGGCTACTAGGATTCACTTGGGGTTGGGCCATAATAGGACAAACACTTGCCATATGGTCACCTCCACACGTATAGCACCTCTAGACTGGGGCAAATCTTGGAATTTGTTTGCTAGAGACACCTAATTTTTGAGCTACCTTCTCTGCAAGTTCCTCAATGGATGTGGATTGACCAGATGTGAGGCTACTAGAGCTATCCGAATCCTTATAGATTTTTGATAGTTCTAACTCCTCGCCTAGATTATCCTCAATGTCTATGCACATGCGCACGCACTCTTCTATAGTTCTGTGGTCCTTCAAATACACATATGACCTAAGCTTGGTGCTCAACAATCCATCTAAGAACAAAGCCACTTGCTTGGCTGGTGTGGGTAACTCAGGCATTGGGCACCTCTCTAGGTATTGCCTAAACCGTCTTCCTACAAGTCTAACCGTCTCTTGGGGTGTTTGCCTAAAACTATGAATCAGGGAGGAGGTATTATGCCGTATGCCACTCTTAGAGAACTCAGTGACGAAAGCCTCTAAAAGTTGGTCTATGCTCCTAAACTGCCTCTCATTCAGGGGTTAAAACCATGTAAGGGCAGTGTTCCTGAGGGTTAGACCAAAAGCATTGTATTGCGTGAATAGGTCCTCAACCTGTTCAGCTCTCAAGACTTGCCTAAATTCTGCCACATGGTCGTATGGGTCTCTAGTGCCATCGAAGTAATTCTTCATGGACTTCACCAATCGAGTTGGCCTTAGGGTCCTAGTGTGTTCTCTAGGCCTTGGCAAAGGGAAATCATCGACATTTCTCTGGTTCCTTGGGGCTCCAGGTCTCTCAGTTTCTTCTCTATCTATCCCTGTTCTCCTCCTTTCTGTTCTCAGGGAGTTGGCAAAGCTTACCTCAGGTCTGTCTCTACTTCTTTCTCTTTGAGCTCCATGAGCTTGGGAGGTCCCACCTCCTTGGTGGTTGTAGGACACATTGGACCGAGGTTGGGGAAAAACAAATTCACCCTTCCATGTGTAGGCATGTCTGCCATGCTCAGTGACCATGAAGATCCTCTCTGATGTATTGTCTAGGTAGGTTACTTTGCCTGGGCTATCAGGGTCTTTAAACTCATAGATTGTGAGGGATCCTATTTCATGATGCTGGGTAGGCTTATACCTCCAAAAAGCCTCATCGGTTTCACGGTTTAAAAGCAAATCTATGCTTTTATTATCCTAGGGAATCCACTCTGGAGTCATAATCCTGGTCAAGACTGATTTACCACGAGGAGTCCTCGGCTCTCTCTCTAAGTTCCCTTGCTCTATATCACCCATGTCGGTTTCTGCGATTACATTCACGAACTCGTCTGTTCTATCTGGGAGAGTGGTGACTACATAAATAGTCCCTTCTTTATCTAGGTATGCTCCATTCTCGAATTTGACTACCGGGTGTTCTAGTCCATGGGGTTGATCAGGATCCTTAATCTGGACCACTGATCTTCTTAGGCCGTCTTTGTAGATGCGAGCACCTAGACGATTAGTCCTGATGTATTCCAATTGAGTCTTGTAAGGTCCTTCTGGCTTTTCTAGGTATGCCACCCTTGAACTACCTACTGGTCTCTCCATGTTATAGGACATCTCAGAATCACTTGTTTCTGATCTGGGAGTGTATGGGTAATCACTCAACTGCTGGGCCCAAGACCTAGCAGTGTGATTGACACTAGCTTCGGAAGATCTGAGGCTTTTTTGGTCTTGGCCTAAGTGTCTGCCTGACCTAAGGTTCATATGATTGGTTTATCTACCCCCTTGGTCCCAAGTCCACTCTTGTTGCAGGTTACTTTGCACCAGTCTCTTTGTTCTTTTTAGTTGAATATTATGTTTATGAACTTGTCTGATATCTCCTCGTCAGGAATACTTAAGTGATTTTTGCACTTGATAAGTGATCGATTCAAGTTTACTTTTGTCCCTTAGGGTTTTCGCACTTAAGGCCTACTTGATGCTTGCACTTAGTTGATTAGTTCTCTTGGACTTGATGTGTGCCTAGCATTGCCCTATTTAATTACCACACCTAAGTCGTACTTAGCCTAAGCTAGGAATTGACAAAGGAGGGTTGAGAGAACTTCCAACCTTAATTCACTTGTTGACCAGACTGTTACACAAGCCCAGGAAACCTTCTCCCAAGCTTGGTACTCACCCTTGCTAGCTTGCTTTGAATTGCCTTGCTTGCACACAATGTTCCTTCAAAAGTTCACAAGTTAATATAGCTCCTTTACCACAATGGATTGAAAGACACACATCAACAATTACTGGCCCCCCTTGGAGTGACTCACTGCACCCTCAAAATCTTGTGACCACCTAGTCCCACCTAAAGGTCAACTTAAAAATACATGTTCTAAAATTCTGCTTATGATTCTTACAAAAACTAGTCGAGATCCACATAGGATTCTCAACAAGATTTCCAACGAGACCAAAATCTCATCAATCGGTGTTCATATGGTGAAGTTATGACCATTCAGGCAGTTAGGGGTCAAAACAGGCTCTCAGGGTTCAGGAAATTCCTCCCTGATTTCTAGGTATTTTGCCCACTTCTAAGACTCTAATATCATCCCAATGTGTCCAAAATTAAGCACTAAAAGTACCTCAACACACTCAATTAATTCACCCTAAAAATTCATGCGTTAAGCCCGTGTATCGCGATAGGTCGGGTTGAGGTGTCACAATAGGTCGAGGTGTCGCGATAGGTCGGGTCGAGGTGTCGCGATAGGTCGGGGTGTCGCGATAGGTCAGGGTGTCGCGATAGGTCGAGGTGTCGCGATAGGTCGGGGTGTCGCGATAGGTCGAGGTGTCGCGATACTTGGGAATGTCGCGATACCTGGGAGTGTCACGATACTTGGGAGTGTCGCGATAGGTCGGGATATGGTGAATTTTTCTCTTCTATCTAGTGATCCTAGGAGCTCTCGGCCTGCGTAGTGTCGTGGTGCACTCAGAATCGTGATTGGGTCAACTTTTCGGTGTGTCGCGATAGCTCGAGCTTGACGCCTCGGGGCCTGTGCAGAGAAAATCCGTACCTGCTGAGCTTGCTGGAGATGAGGATGAAGTTGAAACCTGCAAGAAACATGCAAAAGCACACAAAAACAAGAACACACACTCGCTCTCTCTCAAACTCGCACAAAGCAAATGAGGAGAATGACAAGGAAGAGGGAATATGTAGTGGAGAAGGAGGTGGAGATGGAGATGGAGATGGAGAAGAAAACAAGAAATTTACCTACTACTTACCATTCCAACGTGTCCTCTCTACGTCTTACCATCACACGCTCGTCCTCAAAGCTCGAATCCCCAGCAACGGCGCCAAAATTTGGTGTAGCTCAGTGATGAGTAGCACCTCCTTTAATGTCAATCCGGGAAGACATGAGGATGGTATGAAGACCTCGAGCAAGTGAAGGCACAAATGTGTGAGTGAGAAGCACACAAACATGCACACACATACACACACACGCGCACACACGGCAAGAACAAAGAGAGTAAGACAATGGAATTACTTCTATTACAAACAAGTTCTCATACAAGCTCAAAACTACAAGAAGCTAGCCCAAAAATGAGCTCTCTAGCTCTATTTATAGTTTTTGACTAGCTTTGGCCCTGTCCAGACCTAGTGTCCGGCCTAGTTAAAAATTAGGTTCCAGGGCTTATTTGAGGGCTCAAACGAGGTCTAAAAAATATGAAAATTGGTAGGCACTTACTTCGGGTTTCTAGTGATGAGCATCACTTTTAAATTGATGTAAGGTTTGGAAAATTTTAATGGGTTGCCTCAGTGCTAGATCTGCGTGTATGCTCGTACCTACTTCTTTCCGTATGATGCCAACAATGTGTATGTGTATGTGTATGTGTATGTGTATGTGTATGTGTATGTGTATGTGTATGTGTATGTGTATGTGTATGTATATGTGTATGTGTATGTGTATGTGTATATGTATGTGTATGTGTATGTGTATGTGTATGTGTATGTGTATGTGTATGTGTATGTATATGTGTATGTGTATGTGTATGTGTATGTGTATGTGTATGTGTATGTGTATGTGTATGTGTATGTGTATGTGTATGTGTATGTGTATGTGTATGTGTATTTGTATGTGTATGTAGGTGTATGTGTGTATGCATGTGTATGTGTGTATGCATGTGTATGTGTGTATGCATGTGTATGTGTGTATGCATGTGTATGCATGTGTATGTGTGTATGCATGTGTATGTGTGTATGCATGTGTTTGTGTGTATGTATATGTATGTATGTATGTATGTATATGTGTGTATAAGACATAAGTGGAATACTTTCCTATTGCATGCCAAAAGATGAAAAACTTATGTTAGTATCCAAATCTTACATGGATGCCTTTGGCAATCACCTTCTAGAATCAAGCACTTTGAAGAATATGCAAAAAAATGGTGCAAAATCAATTAAGTAGAAGCATCATCCAGACCGTATATATAGAATTGTTGTTGTACATAGGACCATCTTAGCATGATCTCATTTGAGATAGAGTGAGATAGATACACAAAATAGTGGAAAGATAGTGCAATGAAGTGAAATCCTAGAGTGCTTGGAGTACTAATGAACTTCTTCCAGAGGTGAAGTTTGAGTGGCAAGGCTCAAGCAATGTAGACTTTGGTTAAGCTTGGCAACTCAACCTCTCAAGTACTAGTCAAGCTTGTGACACAAAGAAGAAACATTCTTGTTTCTCTTCTTTTCAAGGAATTATTTCTTCTTTAATCTTGTCTATTTCCTTATTGGACTAGCTTTTCCTTGATACTTTATTATAATACTCTCAGCTCCCTCATTTCTCCTTCTCTCTATGTTTATATATATCATGAACCCTTCGCTAGTGTAGCTCATTAGGAAAAAAGGTGAACCCTGCATGGGCCTTGTAAGGATCCCTAATTTTTAGGGATTAAGCCTAATTCTATCATTGTTTAAGGGAACAAAGTGCATTTAATAGGGAACTTTTTAGTAGGTTGGAGTAGACTTTTTTTAAGGTTTACTAGGCTCCTCTCTCTCTTCTATTAGAGAGAGAAAGGGAATCTACTTCCACATCATCAAACTTGAGCATGTATGGGAATAAAAAAATGATTTTTTTTTCAAAGTCTCAATTTCAGTGTTTATTTACTTGAAAGGGCTCATTTTTTAATATATATGTCAGAAGTGACCTTTTTTTAGTTTAGTTTTTAATTTTCCTTTTGAAAAAGTAATATTTTTAAAATCCCTCCAAAAGTAGAGTGCCACATCATCAAATCCGTAACTATTCTTTTCCCAAAAAATGACTTTTTCAAAATTTCATCATTTTTGCCTATTCTCAGTGGAAAAACACACTCTGACCCATCCACATCCAAGAAAACAAAATTTTCTTGAGAAAATCATGCTCTAGCATCTCTTCCAAACAAATTTCTGGTCTCTTTCTCAATATTGTCTAATTGTTGGAAAAGATGGTGTTGACACCTATTACAAACCTCACATTAGGACGTCCTCATGCCCCAACATCAACAAGTATCCATGTTTGTGTGCCCAGAGAGTTTGCTCCAAATACACAATGCAACAATGATGTGAACTCTCAAAATGAGCGTCGTGAAGCTGGAGAAAAGAGTATTGATCTTTGGACTCATGGTTCATTATACCCTCCTGATCCAATGTCTTCTTAACATCCAACATTCCATAACCTCTCAACTTTACTTCAGTTCATCGGTGCTAGTAAAGCTAGGCTCTTAGGTTATTGTCAACGATTATCTACACATTCAACTCTCATTACTAAGTATTGGATTCAACAATATCAACTAAATCATACAAGGTTGGTCACTTTAGAAAGCACAATCATATCTTTACAAGAAATGCTTGGAGAGCTTGAAAAGCATATGGAAGAAAAGGAGAGAACAATTGAGAAATTAAAAACCATTGTCCAACACTTGAGAGAGACTCCACTTGGGATGCGACATAGGAGACGATCATTAACATCCTTTGACTCTCTTTCAATTGGTGGTGGAGCACGCAAACGACGAGTTTTTGCGATAAGTTTTGGCTTGTATTTGTTCTCTTTTTGGAAGACTTATATATATATATATATATATATATATATATATATATATATATATATATATATATATATATATATATATATATATATATATATATATATATATATATATATATATATATATATATATATATATATATATATATATATATATGTGTGTGTGTGTGTGTGTGTGTGTGTGTGTGTGTATATTTGTTATGTAGGTCATTTGTTGAGGACGTTAGTGCTTCATCAACAACAGAGGATCAATTCAAGTTATTAAATTCTTGTTTGACCAACAAGCAGGTGGTTAGTATTTTGGAGTCATGAATAGGAAACCTTATCAAGAAGAAAGTGATTAAAGATTTCACAAAAAAGTTACAAGATATTACCGCTCCTAGAGACGTGCAGATGGTATGTGATGAAGCAAGAATTAGTACTAAAAGATACAGTGCATTGTACAATCTTTTGAAGCATTCATTACAAAGAGAAGGGATTTTGCAGAATATGTTTCCATCTCCTTACAAGGTATCGCTTAAGAAGTCAATGTCCAATGAAGATATATCTAGTATTCTTGGAAACTACTTATATATAGAGGATATTATGCCTATGTCCATTTATCATTTATCTACATCCAAAAAAGAGTTGAAAAGCGCAGTTGGAAATGGATTTCCTTACACAAAGTACAACAACATATTCGTGGATTTGGAGAGGCTTCAACAGGCAATGGTTCGATTTTACAAATCTACTATACCAGGTATGTCCACTATTGTTACCTTGATATACATAGTATTTTGATGTTATAAAAATTTTGGTAATTTATGCAGATTGTAATACCAAATTACAGTTTATATTGAAGCTAGATGCATGCCAGATCATAAAGGGACGACAAATGGAGAGATTGAGTTTGACACTCATGAATGAAGCTATGACAAATGCCATATCTGATGAAAGTAGTAACTCTAGCTCTAAGAATCCAAGAAAGATATATGTTGTTTAGGTGCTAATGAAGTACCTAAAGAATCCAATGATGTTCTTTCATGGATTTTTAGTAGGACCCCATAGATCACTAAGGTAATAGTTTCTCAAATTCATGGTGCAAAGCTCAACATAGAAAATTTAGGTGATTTTGAGATAGATTGGCACTTGGGTGGGGATCTAAAAACTATCAAATGCATGTTAGGTTGCAAGCAAGGTGCATCTTCTCTTTATCCATGTCCATTTTGTACACGAGGCTATAAAGTAACAAAGGGACAACAAAAAAGACTATCTAGCTTAGATGAATACATAGATGCACCTACTTCCACGAAATGGGACTAGACCTTTGTTAAGGTGTCCAATGTTAGAAATACCTAACCGTGACATATTAGATAAAGATTGGAATCCCATTATTCCATTTCCATTAGTTAATGTTCACTTTTGCACATTGCATGCCTTCATGAGAATATTTGATAGATTATTGAAGCTCCACATAGAATATGCATTTTTCATGAAGCCAATTGATAAATTTGTACAAGCCATCAAAAAATTGGAAGAGTTTCTTAATTTGATTGGTTGTCATGGTGGTAATGTAACTCTAGTTGTCAAAAAACTTGGTGAATCACAAAATAGTTTGCAACAAGTGTCAATGACAGGGAAGAAGGCAAGAAAATTTTTGAGAAGAGGTATGAGCCCTAAGAAAAATGAATGTGGGGAGCTATGGAAAGACTTGTGCATGATCACCACTGATAATGATTCTCAAATGGACCTTAGTAATAGGTGAAAGAAGGTTTGGTCATGCTTAGATAAGTTGGTAGGCTTAATGAGTTTTAATAGCTCCAACAAAAATGATCGTCAATTGTTTCAAGTTACATTAATGGAGTTTGCAAAGTGTTTCATCCTATCTTGGGGAGAGAGCAATATTACACATTACATTGTAAGTTTTCTTATTTTTTCATTGTTGATAAGAGTGTGTTATATGTACTTATATCATTTCAGCATATTTTATTTGCACATGGAGCATTTTTTATGCATCGATATGGTTCGTTGGAGATTTTTAGTACACAAGGAATGGAGAAGTCACATTACAAGGGTAGAGGTGTTTACTTCAAGACACACGACATGGCGGTGGTGCAATGCAATCAAACTATACGGAAGAGATGTTTAATTGGTTTTATCGTACTACATTTTCAAGGACATATGCAATGGAACGAGCCAAGGATTCAAAAGTTGCAAAATTTGCAAGACTTAATCAACACAACTAAGCTAGTGAAAAATGGAAGTCATCATTGGGACCTTTACGTCATGCTCAATGGCGGCCTACCAGAACACGACAAGGTTCATCATGGAAGTGAAGTCATTCAATACATTCATGGCATTTTTTGAATAATTCATAAGGTTTGCTACACATTAATCTCTTGTTTGTAATTTTTTAAGGTAATTTTTTACTTTTTAACTATTTTTTGTCCATTCAGATGTGAACAGAACCTTTTTAAGTGAAACATTATAAAAGGAGACTCATTGTCTCATTTCAACATTCTAGCACTATAGAGGATGGCATGAACAAAGCAAACTGCAAGGAAGGATCCCATTAACTTTCCTAGCTATGTCCAAGGCACTCAAAAGCCACCATGGATGAATCCCCACAAAAGGCCACGTAGTGTCTCACGCTCTGCATCCCATCGCGAAACAGGTGGTGGTCATACCTCTGGGAGTGAACAATTGCATGAACAAGTGGCACATGGGCAATCCAGGGAAGAGGCCGTAAATCAACCCCAATCACCACCATCATCATATGATGAGCCTCCATCACCAAAGAGACCAACAAAGGCAAGGGTGAAAGAGCGTGCTCACAGAAAAGTAGTTTTTTATGACGATTCTGATGAATCGCATGAGGATGTGTCTCAACAATGTTCAGAATCAAGTGAGGAGAGTCAAACAATGCCACCATGGTTTAACTAAAAAATACCTGCAAATCATAGGGGGTTACTATAGCGGGAAAGACTCTACCAACAAATCAGGGGGCCATACCAAATGATCAAGAGAGGGAGCAAAGCCAGCAACAACATCATGCAAGGAGAAAGCTCAAGACGCGTACAACGTAAGAAGAAAGTCTTTCAACCCCTTCGTAGACCACCCCAACCAAGACCATAGGAAAATGTCCAACGAAGATCACCACCACCACAAGCTAGAGCACCACAACGAAGAAGAAGATATACGAAGGCATTTGCAGAGATAAGGTACTATCAAAAGACAACTGAGCTTCTGATACCTAGAAGACCCTTTGCAAGGGTGGTTAAAGAAGAGTTACAAAGGTATTGTGCAGGGTTAAGGATCTAAGCTCTAGCTTTAGAAGCTTTACAAGAGGCAGCTGAAGCATATTTGATATCAATGCTCAAGGATTCCAACCTGTGTGCCATCCATGCTAAGCGAGTCACTATACAACCGAAGGACATACAATTAGCTAGGAGAATTAGGGGTGATCGTAGCTAAGTTTTGTAATTGATCTCTACAGACAAGAGATTTTTTGTAAATTATGCCATTCAATGAAACATGAGCACTTCTCCTCCATTCTCTTTATAATCTCATTATTTAGAATGAAACATGAGCTGTCATTATACATTTCCATGTGTTTTCTTGTGATAATCTCATATATCAGTGATTGTTTTCTTATCTTGTCATTTTGGTCATTGTATATTGATTAAATACTAAAACCAAGGCCAACCACAGAAACGCGGGAGAAGTTATTCCAAAGCATTTGGAATGCCTTCTCCTGCATTTCTATGGCTGGGCCTAATTGGGCCTTCTATGAATGTTTTTTGATTGTATGGTCAATTTGGATGAGTGTTTGGGCTTGCAATGAGTGTTTGGATCTTGTATACCAAGGTAATCTTATGAAGCCTAATTTGTAAGATGGACTACTTTTGACCTCCCTATACCTTGCACTATGAATTTCTAAATACATACATGAAAAACATAGCTCTGGGACATATGAGCACACCATTTTGAAACCTAGAAAATTTTCATTCTTGAAAACATGCATTTACTATAGTTGTACTCTCTGGTAAGTTCATCTAGGGCATTGGGAGAGCAAAAGAAGCCCTGCCATAGAAACGCGGGAGAAAGCCCTGCAAAGGTGTTGCATGCCATTCTCCCGTGTTTCTGTGGCAGGGCTTTCTTTGGTCTCCCAATGCCCTAGATGACCTTACCAGAGAGTTCAACTACACTAAATGCATGTTTTCAAGAATGAAAATTTTTTAAGTTTCAAAATGGTGTGCTCATATGTCTCAAAGCTATGTTTTTCATGTATGTATTTAGAAATTCATAGTGCAAGGTATAGGGAGTTCAAAAGTAGTCCATCTTACACTTGCAAGAGAGGAGTAGTCCATTAATTCATGAGTGAAGTCATGCTCAATAAATTACATGCAGGTTCAAAAGAATTTCACATAATATACTCAAAAAGAAAGACTTGAGACTCTCTTTCGACGCTCCAAAGCCATGGGTAGGGTGTAAGTCGAAATTGAGGTTGCTATTTCATCAACATTTCTAACTCCTAGACCTAGAGATATACCTATTTGACCTAAGACCTTTCCACGGAAGTTGGAACCTAAGGTTGTAGTTACAAGGGATTTCTTCACTAAAAAGATACAATTACTCCCCTGCATAATGGTTGATAAACAAAGCAATTGACTTATGGCCTTTAGACACCATGTCATGAAGTGGCCCTGAGGACTAAACTTTTTATGGATAATTACAAAATGTTCTTTGGGAAGTAAGGGACGAGCCACCTCCACGAGCCACTCGATCACCTCCACTCCTTGCTGCAAACTTGTCGACTTCAATCACCTCCTACACAAAGTTTTATGATTAGTTGCATGTGGTTGTAAGAATGAATGACATGAATTGAAGATACTTACATCTTGAACTCTATCTTCTTCTTCTCCTCTCTCTTGAAGATGTAAATTAATGCTGGAGTGGGACATCCCACTCTGCTCGATTACTGGTGAGGCGGGAACCTCTGATTCCAATATCCTTTCTTTTGCATTACTAAATTGTTCTTCTGTGATATGTTCATGTTCACTTGAAAGTATTCCATTGCAAACCAATTTTATTGTGTCGGCCACTAAGTCACAAAATGGCAACACTTTTTCTCCAACAAGTCAGAGGTACTATCCAAAGGAAACTCTGACAAAGTACAAACAAACTTAGGCATTCATCGAGCCGTAGCCCGAATGCCTTCTCTACATCATGTAAAAACAAATATTCTTGTCCCTCGACAAGAACCACTGAAAAAGTTTCAATCTCCACCTCTAGAATAGTCACTTCTGGCTCCGAAGAGGTGGATGGCTTAGGCACTTCTTTCAACTTATCATCCACACCAAGAGGATAAGTTTTCTCAATAGCTTCTCTCTCTAATAGGAGATTCAAGGGTTCTTGAGGTGGGTCCTTTTTATCATCGACAAAACCACCTGTAAGAAGATGAGGGATCTCATGAGGAATTGGTTCTAGTTCCTCATTCACAAAGAAAATTGTGGCAGCAATGAATGATATATATTTTTCACCCATCTTGCGTTTCCTATTCAATCTCCTTATAAGTGTCACAGTTTCATCAAGAAGGTGCCCTGCTTCCTCTACAATTACCTGGAACCGTTTCAATCGTTTTGCAAATGCCTCATCACCTTTGTGAATGTAGGTGAGAAGGTCACATGGAACCCATTTTCCATCATATGGTGGTATTTTGATGGAGAAACGCAATATATGAACTTGCATATATTGAAGTAGCTCCTCCAAAGCATCGGCATTCATTTGCACGGTTCCATGGAGGTCAGGAACCTTGGAGACAAGATCATATAGGTCATGTTGACCTTTATAATCTGAATCCTCCAAAAATTCTAGAAACTTTTGGCGTGCGCTCTTAGTAGGTACAGAGGTGGAAGCCATAGCTTGCAAATGCGGACTGCTCTATCACTCAATGTAGTTGCAAAAGTGAGAAATGAGGAGAGAGGACTCCTATTTATAACTTTTCTAGAATTTTTAAGTGATGGGTCCCTCTTTCTCATAGAAGTGACTTTTCCTTAAATTAAAACATAAGAGTTTTGGAAAGGAAAACTTTGACATTTGAGATCACATCAAAGAAAATATACGATAAGAATGCTCTTTTAAGAAAAACCTTGAGAATGTACAATACAAGTAGAATGTGACCAAAATATCCTTGAAGCAAATGTGAAAATATTTTCATTGCGAAAATAGGTTTGTTTATAGGTTTCACACTATCTTTACAAAAAAGAGCTATGACAATGAAATTTCAGTTCCATCCATGCTTCAATCTGCAAGAACCTTGAATTTGTCTTCCGGTCTCTTTCCAATCTGTGGACAATTCATAAAAGAGTAAAACATTTTGAAATCATGAACAATAGTGATAGAATAATATATATATATATATATATATATATATATATATATATATATATATATATATATATATATATATATATATATATATATATATATATATATGGAATACAACTCTTACCTTCTTCCCTCGTATTCGAAATTTGAAATCATGAAGATCATCATATCCCATGATAAGTAAGTGCTCTCTAAAGTTGGCCAAGTTCCAGTATTGATTAACTAAAACCACCTCCATATCATTGTTTGGTAACTTCACATTAATTTCAAATGAAACTAAAGATCCCTCCGAGCTTTGCAAAGGTATCCACTCTCCTAGTTTACACATCCAACGATCATAATAAAATCTAATCTACAAAGAGGTGCGATGTTTTAAATAGCGAAACCCTATACCTGTGTCACCAATTCTAAACTATATCTATCCCCTTTTGACAATCCTTCTACATAACCCCAGTTTTCCCCTACCAAACCTTCTACTACCTCGTATGTAATATCTTTACATAGGAACATTGTAGGAATTTCTACAAAAGGAATGCCTTGAAATATGAAAACAAAGCAATGGATTGGTAGAGTCCAATGAAGACCTATTGATCTAGACACTCGCGTGAATTTCAAAGAGTTATGTATGTCCATCACCATCTTACGCTTGAAAGATGATATGGACCAAAAATCAGGTTTTGGCCACTCTAAACTAAGAAGAGAATCAGCTTTGATAATCTCCAACCTTCCATATTCACCATCTGTAGAAGGAACAATGTACTTGTGAGTGTACAAGAAGATCCTTTCACGAATAAGTTTAGCTGGAGGTACATCTGGAAACATTAATGCCCCAATGTCTGCATGTAATGCTTTGAAAGTTCCTATAAGACCATGAAGTGGTTGCTCTTCCACTAAAGTAGAAGGAAATATGACTTTAACAAAGAAAAACATATGAGATGAGTAATTAAGACATTTAACACCATGAAGCATTGAAAAAATAGAAATACTCACAATGGATTGGATATCTAATTCTATTAGATTTTTCTAACTTCTTGGTTGAAACTGTGAAGACATGTTGTACAATAGCAACCATCCCACCATGTGTTTGCTGCTTAAAGCCTAAGAGCTTACCTTTCCAATGAAGATCCAAATTTCCACGATCTCGAACACGATGAGGACCAAGTCTAGATGGCTGCATGTACACCCATGCACCTTTGCAAAACTCTTGTGGTAGCCAACTTCCTTCCATTGTTTTGATGTTGTGGCACGTCATTGTGTGAACTTCGTCTTTTGGTCGCCTACGAGCTCTAGAGGTTTCCATGGAAGTAAAAGTTGTTGTCACTGCTGCAGAAGTTGGGAGAATGGTAGGAGGAGAAACAACGCTTCTGTTGTATGGTATGGAGGGAATAGAGGTGAAAAATATGACTTTTTATGTTTTTTGGGTATGAAAATGGGAGTTTGAAGAGGGAAAGTAGAGTTTTTTGAGTTATTTTGAAAAAAAGTCACTTTTTTAGCTCAAAAACATGCATGGATTTTGAATTTGAAGTCAAAAATAGCACTTTTGATCCTGAAAAGTGATATGGAGGTCATTTAATGGTATTATGATGAGTTTTACAACTTTTAAAAATTATGAATTTTTTGGCCCAACCTGATTACGAGATTTCTTCTCTCTAGAAGACAACCCTGAACATAGAGGAATCTTGTTCCCTCTTCCCCCTTCAGCCTAGTATTTTATAGGGTATAGACTAGATTGTGGCCACCACCCTGTTCTGATTGGTCCATCACTAATCACTCCTTAAACTAAAAGGCCCATGGAGGGTTCACTTTTTTTCCTAATGTTCTATTCTGAAACCTAACTAAAATTCCATTGTGATATTTTATTGTCCTATCATTTGCATTTTTATTTCTCACAATCTATCTCCACTCTCCACCATGTTCAAGTGTTTCATGCATAACTGTAAAGAATCTAACCCATTGCCAACATCAACCATAGGCATTCTCTTCATCTTATAAGCCTTGGATACATCATCCAAGACCTACATCTTTTGCTTTTTTTTTTTCAATAATTGCATCTTAAGTTGCATTCATAGGGTCGCCCGATAAGGTCATGCATTAGATACTATTCACATGAGAACCCATGCACTGCACTAAGTAGGCCCCCTGTGAGTACTTCCACATATCCATCTCTAATAACTTCTTTCTTATTTTCAAGTGGTGGAAGTAGCTTTTTTTTTTGTTTGTTTCTCACTACACACAGAACCCTCCTACCCAAACCATCTTATTTTTCATTTTCCCTCTTTATTTCACTTTCATTCTTGGGGAATCACTCTTCACTATCATTAAGAGAAATATCAGCCCCAAAAATTTTCTTAAGCTCAATTTTTGATTTTTTTGCAATCTTCTCAAAAATTCTTTTATCTCTCATAAAAGCATTTTCATAGTATACTAGCATCCAAAACCCACTTTTCCTCTCTAGAGACATTTTCTTGAACCCTCTACAACTCTCGCACAACTCCAAATGGCAAGTCTTACACCAGACATCCAGAGTATAAGATTACATCTTCCTTATGCCACGACACCAGGAGCGATGGTGGTGATTGGGTACCACAACCATTTTCCAAAGCTTCATGGGTGTTTATGCAGCCATCTACACAAGGGCCTCATCTTGTTTGTGCCCATGATTGTGGAAATACCAACCATCATTGGAAAGAGGAGATTTTGGGCTTCACGCAGAAAAAGAACAAGAAGTTTAGGGTTGTTGTACATCATGTTTTCACTATTTCTACCATGAAGTTGTAGCTACCATAGAAGTGGAAGTTTCCATCAAATTGTGAGTATGTTTCATTCAATATAACACTGGTAAATTGCTTTGAGGTTCCTCTTCCCATATATAATTATTAAAATAATCATGGCAGATGGACATTACATTGCATTTAAAAACGCATGCAGAATCATAAACAAATTAGTTGTTCAATGGAATAAGAACTCAGTCGAGGATCAGTGGCAAAACCTCATAAATACATCCTTAATCGCAGTGAGATTTCTGTGTGGTCTATGTTTACTACAAAGGAACACGATGGATAGGTGTCATATTGTATTGCAAGGTGCTCATAGGATTGCTTGATTAATTTTGTAATAATTATGCCAATGGAATACGAATTGTCTGACAGGACCAAAGTCGAGTGAAGAACTTGATTATCAAAAACATTTGAGTTTTGACCTAAGTCGGATAAGAGCCACTCAACATTTTCAAGCCATAATCGTAAGGAAACAAAGGATCATATATAGGATCACCATAATTCATAGGGAGCTGCTTGACAGACTTGAACCAAGTTCTGGAAAGCCGACCTTGAAAATCGTGATCTCCAAATATTGTATCAGTGATGCCTTCACCCTCGGTGCCAGGAAGCCAGGCCGCTACGAGAGCATCCATCAGAGGCAAGTGTGCTGTCAATGTAAGCGGTCTTCCTGAGATGAGAATTACCAAGCATTGGACAGCCGCACAGACATCGTTTATTGTTTGGAGACCCTCTTCAGGAATAGTCAAGTTCATGTTATCACCATCTTCTTGTGAGTATGGAAACTCTCCCACAGTAACAATTGCATACTCAAATCCTTCATCTGAAAGCTGCAGCCCTTGCACATTCCTCTTATATATAATTTCAGTTGATGGACTGACTGTCTTACGGATAGCGGAGAGAATCGTGGTTCCTGCTTTATTGGCATGCTTACATTAGGCTGTCACAGCTACTCAAAAGTTTAATGGTGAAAGGAAAACAGAAAACATGATCTTTGTTGTAGGATTACTAAAAAATGGATCTTACATAGCATATATGCTCACAGTATGAGCATTCATAATTCATGTAATAGCAGAAAATTGGTGTTATGTAAATACTTATTTCGTCTCCCTCATACCAATAATGAGATCAGAGTACAAATTTATAAATATTGATATTATGGTAGAAAAATACCGATAGTGATATTTCCACTGGCTCCATTTCTTGTTAATGTCCAGCCTCCACACTGGTTTCCTAAGTCATCTGCGTGGCTACCTGCTACTAATATCTTCTTGGCATTCTTGTCCAGAGGAAGAAATGGTGAACTTGATTGCTTTCCGTTCTTGAGAAGAACAAGAGATTTTCGAACTGCCTCTCTAGCCAAAGTTCTATGAATCTGCATGGAACACAACTACATGTAAACAAATACAGGAGCACAAAGACAAATGTGCAGAGAACCATCCAGTGACAGAAAGCATCAGTCAGAACTCTGCAGAAACAGACCCTTATTTAAGTTCAATGCAGAGAGCTAATCTATTGGCCCCTCTCTTCAACTTTTATAGGTACAAGAAATAGAGATCTGCATTCAATTCCAAAAAAAAAAAATGACAACTCACTGGATAGAAACTCTGCCATACCTTACTTCCAACTACATTGAAAAACGAGCGATTTGCAAAAGGATGCTCGAAAACTCCTGCCCGGAACTTTACCCCTAATATTCTCCGAACAGCATCATTGATCCTGCCCACAGAAACTTGACCTGAAAGAACCAGTTTGGTTAAATTGCTCATGAAACTTTCTGCACTCAAAGGCTGCATAACCTGCAGAAAATTGGAGTTCCAGCTAGGATAAGGCACAGTACATAAAAGGAGACCTTAAAATTGCAAAATGACGGAGTATGAACACAGAATCTGCAAGATACCATGTCAATACCAGCATTGATAGCAGTCATAATTGAGTAACTTGAATTGAAATCTGGTGGGTCAGTTAGCATACTGACACCACGAAAATCAGATATCACAAGCCCCTGTCAGTAAGAATAGATTGATAGCTTACAAATAGGAACTGATCTGCAATAAACGGCAACACAAGTGACAATATAACCTTGAAATTTAAACGTTTTTTAAGCACGTATGTCAGTAAAAAGTGGTTGGAATGCAACTTTACTCCATGCCAACTGGAGTATGACACCATGACAGATTGAACACCTTTGTGAACGGCTAACTCAAATGGTTTTATATGGTTCTTAGACAGTTCCTTGAAGCTGGATATTGTGTTTCCTTTGTCGGTACCATTAACAGTGCCTCCATCACCAACAAAATGCTTGGCAGTTGCAATCACTTTACCTCTAGAACAGAATGAACAAAAACCATTAGTTATTTGAAATGAGCAAAACAGGAGCATGTTTTGGATTCTATATCTTATTAAACCAGG
>CM035444.1:79647154-79657154 GCA_020310875.1 Ceratopteris richardii
GTGCCATAACAATAGTAAATACCATAGTGGAAAACAACGTTGCCTATTGTTTCCAAAATATCAATCTATTTCAAGATGATAAGGTCTAAAATCATATATAAATGAATCTCTAATCTTCTAAAGCTTTTTATGTCTTTCTCATTCTCCATAGTTTTTGTATTGCAAGTATTGAAGATTTGGGATAAGGTTAGGGATAATTTTTTATCCTTCCTAAGTGAAATATATTTTTTGGATTAAAAAAAAAATTGAATGCAAAGCAACGCGTTGCGAACGTAGCAACGTTGCGAAGTTGCGGTGGCGAAGTTGCGGACCGTTCGCAACACGTTGCGATGCAACTATGGTATGTATGTATGTATGTATGTATGTATGTATGTATGTATGTATGTATGTATGTATGTATGTATGTATGTATGTATGTATGTATGTATGTATGTATGTATGTATGTATATATATATATATATATATATATATATATATATATATATATTTATATGTATGTATGTATGTATATATGTATATGTATATATATATATATATATATATATATATATATATACATAGTTTTTTCATACGGCAACCATACGGCAAACGCATACGGGTCCGGAAGTACGGAAAAAGTACGGTTGAAAATACCATACGTGACCATACGTGACCACAAATTAGAGGTGGGATAAAATGGAGAGAGGTACTCTAATATACTGTTATATATGCATGTATGTAAGCTGTTGCAGCCTAACAGAAATTAAACTCCTTTGCGAGCTATATCAGCCTTCATGTAAAGTTGCTACACACACATATTAGGCTCAGTTGACCTGTGGGAAAACTGTCTGAAAATTGACAATTTATGCAGATTTTTTTTTCCCTGCACTCAAGTATGGAAAAAATATCAGACGTCCGATATATGCAGACGTCCGATTGGAAAATTATGGATTTCAGACGAGTGGGAAAAAAACTATGTATATATATATATATATATATATATATATATATATATATATATATATATATATATATATATATATATATATATATATATATATATATATATATATATATATATATATATATATATATATATATATATATATATATATATATATATATATATATATATATAGAGAGAGAGATACATACATACATACATACATACATACATACATACATACATTGTATGTATGTATGTATGTATGTATGTATGTATGTATGTATGTATGTATGTATGTATGTATGTATGTATGTATGTATGTATGTATGTATGTATGTATGTATGTATGTATGTATGTATGTATGTATGTATGTATGTATGTATGTATGTATGTATGTATGTATGTATGTATGTATGTATGTATGTATGTATGTATGTATGTATGTATGTATGTATGTATGTATATATATATATATATATATATATATATATATATATATATATATATATATATATATGTGTGTGTGTGTGTGTGTGTGTGTGCACGCGCGCGCGAGTGTGTGTGTTTCCGTGTGTGTTTGTGAGTGTGTGTGTGTGTGTGTGCGTGTGTGTTTGTATGTATGTAGATATATATGTTTATATGTACGCATGTATGTACGTATTTAGGTATGTACACACACATACATACATACATACATACATACATACATACATACATACATACATACATACATTCATACATACATACATACATACATACAAACATACTGTTAAACGTCGCTTGCCGTCAGAAGCGCGTTTAAACACCTATTCGGGTTCTTGGGAGTGGAAGGGGTCCGTTAAACAGAGGCGTTATGCTTGATTTTCCCAAAATAATCACTTCATACACAGCAATATACTAATGTTCAAGAACTCTATCAAGAATCCGTTTCGCTTCACAATCTTACTATCTGTAATCGGACTCTTCCAAAGCTTACCGAACATACTCCAGTTAATGCTCTCTCAGCGTACAGCGCAGGCAATGTTCAGTACCGTAATACAAGACTACTTTTGTCTAGCTTAAAGAACTGATCCAACACAAACTACCGTACACAACAGAGTCAATAACAGTAACTCAATTTGTTCCGTGCAGGTGCGGATAATCCACCAGAACAGAAGACGCAGGATGATTCAGAATTCTCAACCACACAGTACTGAACTGTCATTACTGGAGCATGGGCTTCATCAAACAACTTACAGAACATCAACAAAACAGATAGACACAACAGTACGCAGCATTATCAGAACAATCACAACGGAAACTACACAGAACGATTCGCTCAGACAGACAGTGCCGCGATCTTCTGGTCGTCTAGGTAAATCTCAAACCGAACAAGTATCGATAACAACAAGACAGCGACAAGAACAGAATACTCAGAATTACTCAACGCACACTACAGCAACGTTACAGATCAATCACCCAGACAAACAGTCAGGTGATCCCACTACTCGTCACCGAAGCGTCTCTTTTTCATTGATTTATAAAGATTACAAAACATCTTTGTAACAACCTTTCGTTCGTGCGGAATATGAAAAGATTCAGTCTTTATAATTTCCAATCCGGCGGCCGACTCACACTGGCACGCACGGTAGACTCGAACCCGCATGTATACAAAAAAGCTTAGGGCTCATCTACTATCCCTTCTAAATACATTGTTCTGGCTAATCTAAATGTCCGGGCAATTTTCTTTTTAATTGATTCTAACATCTGCCTCAAAATGTCTGGTTCTACCAGCTGAGCGTATGTACGTACTGCACTTAAAGAAATAACCTGGGACATCAAAACTTCTGCTTGAGTTTGCAGAAAAGCTTCCTGTAAGTAGAACTCATTCGATAGAGCCGCATCTCTGCTAACCTTCATATCTGCTATCTGTTTATCAATTCTGGAGAGTCGTTCTTTTTGTGTGTCCAGTTGATACTCTCTTCTTTCTATCTCCTGATTTTGAAATTGGATTGTCCTGTAATAGGCGTTGCACTCTCGGCGGGTACTTGCGATGCCTTTCTGTAATTGCGCCTCCCCGATCAATTTGCGTTTAAGAATACTGTTTACTTCAAATAAATCAGACTTGTTTCTCTGGAGTTCTTCATTAGTCTTCTTAAGCAAATCTTCCATCTCTTGTCCTTTATGTAGTGCTTCATTTAGCTGTTGTCTGATTTCTTCTAACAAATTGCCTAAAGCTATACGTGCATCCTCCTTGTCTTTGGCTAATTGTTTCAAATGCCTATTTTCAGCCCCTGCAGCGCACAATAAGTCTTCCTTTGTTCTGACTTCGGCCAAGACAGCATCTCTTTGATTTATAATTGTCTCTTGGTCGGAAAGTCGGGCCTGTAGCTCCTTAATCTGTTCACTTAAATTATGATTTGCTGCTTTGACTTCGACGAGTTCTTCCTGGAGTGGCCTCATATCAGCTTCCAGAACATCAACCTTATGTTGTAATTCATCCCGGATGTTATCAGTCACTTCCTTCATTTGTATAGGTAGTTGTTGCGATAACTGGATCAGCATTTGTCCCATGGATGCTAGCTCAGAAAATACAGGGAGTGAAGGAAGCGAAGGATGAGAACGAGGCTGAGATGAAGAGGCTGTGAGGAGCTCATGGGAATTTGGTGGAGAATAGTTTGGTGACGAGGATGATGAAGCGGTAGGTTCCTCAGTGACAATGGGTGGGACAGGTGGAGAAGTTAGAAGAACAGAGTTAGGTTCAACTACCTTTTCAGTGGTTTGATACGTAGTATCCTCACGGTCGACAACTGTATATTCCACTGCTCTAATCAGTTCTTCGAAAACTTCTTTAATGATAGGTTCTCCATCATCTTGCTTTTCCTGCTCAGATTGTTGTTTAGATTCTTCTTTTGACGAGCTCGTTTCAGAATCGGTGGTAGCATCCTGTTCTTGTTTCTTTTCTGAAGAAGACTGCGCTGATGAGTCATGATGCATTGATGTTGCAGTGTCATGGAAGGTTTCTTCTTCCTGTCCTTGTTCTTCTTTGTCATCTACTCTATCATTTGCAGCAGAACCCTGTACTTCACTGTCAGATGAACTTATTCTAATTCTTTTCCTGTGGAAAATCTCTTCGTCATCCTCTTCATCATCGTCCAATATTTGTGCAGACTCTTCATGGTGCAGAACGGGTCCTCGGGGTGGTGGTTGTGCTGCTAGAATGGTCGGAAATAGAAAAGATAGGATGTGCGGCAGTCTCGACCTTGGCATATCTCCCTTATTAACCTGTTTGAGGATTGAAACGCATTCCTTGTGAATGCGACGGAAGTAGTATGATGCAAAATTTACAGGCTCTCTCGCAGCCATATCTATTGCCGAATAGAAAGGCCAAGAGATTCCATATGTGCGCTTTTGCAGATTTAAGATGGAAACTAAAAATTGGAGTGATGATCTTTCAGGCTCGGGGCGACAGAGTATTGCATATTCATTGGATGAGTGCCTAGGGAATAATTGATTCATTGTGGCAATCGGCACATTTGGGCCATTTTCCATACCTTGCAGAGAGAGCCGGAATGCATCAGAGAAGGTCTGGAGAGTGATTACGGTACGAGATGGCAGGGAAGTGATAGGCAAACTCTGCTGTGTAGCAGGTGTGGCAGCGATGGCAGCGATGATTTGTGCGTAGAAAGGGTGGCAATCCACTGAATGCCAAGGCAATTCAGCGAAATTGGCCAAACCACGGACGCGCAGGAACTCACATACATCATCAGGGAGTCCTTCACGGAAGGCGGCAAAGTTTGCCAGAGCTTCCATGATACACAAACAATAGCAAGCACGATAACACAATTGCGCAGGGTATACAGAGAGCACAAGCACACAAATCACGCAAACACAATAGCGATTAACAGCGAAACGAAAAAGGTTAAGTAGATACTTGATACCGAGAAGCAATTAAACTCGTTAATCATCGCGCGATATTGAGATGATAACTTCATAACTGCGGTGTGCATGCATGAGCAGAACGATAATGCAGGGCGACTGTTGAGCATAATTAGGTAGCAAAACGAGGATATTTACAGACACTTTTTATTAAGCACGCAAAACCGAAAAGAAAATAAATAACATGAAAAAATGCCGAACACGTCAGCGAGAGTCAGATGCTTGATGATACGGCCGCAACTTTGAACCATTGATGACTTTCGGAAGAGGAATTCCGGTCAAAGTAGTCAACCGAAAAGTAGCTGGACCTACTTGTTCAGTAATCCGGTAGGGACCGAACCATCGTAACTTGAATTTTCCAGCCGAGCGATTTGATTTTGCATTATAAAATAACACAAGCTGTCCTATCTTAAAAACTGGAGTTTTAAGATACCGGTCATGAGTACGAGCCTGCCTTAATTGCACTTCCTGAATAGTCAGAAAACTTTCCCAACGATGCTCATCTAGTTCTCTGAGTGTGTCCAACTCAAATGGCAAGGACTCTTCCAGTAACAACTTCTGTGTGGTCTGTGTGATGACCACACGTAAACTAGGAATAACAACTTCCATTGGAGCTATGGCTTCGAGTCCGTAAGCCAGTTTGAAAGGGGTTAGTCCTGTTGCTACCTTGTATGAGGTTCGGTATGCCCATAATACTGCAGGTAACAGTTGACCCCATCTTTCCGGTGATTCCAAAAGCAGTTTACGAAGCATATTCAACAAAGTCTTGTTTGTACTTTCAGCTAAGCCATTTGCACGAGGATAATAGGGTGAATTGAACTTATGCATAATATGAAAAGAATGTGTAGAGTACTTTCATTAAATTGTTAACAAAATGCGTGCCTTGATCTGTCACAAGCTCCAGCGATAAGCCAAAACACGGGAAAACATCCTTCATTAGACACTTTGCCACCGAAACAGCTGTGACGGACCGTAAAGCCCAAGCTTCTGCCCATCTGGTAGCGTAATCTGTACATGTTAGAATATAACGATTATTACTGAGTATGGCTGGAGGTGTAATTGGCCCAATAAAGTCAAGGCCCCACTTCTGAAAAGGCTCTAAAGGTAAGACAGGTTGTAGAGGGAAAAAATGGCGTTGTAACGGCTGTCCAGACCTCTAACAATTATCACATTGTTTGACAAACTGAGATACATCCCTGTACATAGTAGGCCACCATAGTCCGCTTTGCAGAATTTTCCGGTACGTTAAATCTGCTGCAAAATGCCCACCGGAAGATATTGAATGTGCCAAAGCTATAACTGAGTTTACTTCATGTGGAGGAATACAACGAAGTAAAACTCCAATGTGATCCATATAATACAACTCTCCAGCAATCAACCAAAATTTGCGACTGTAAACTGCAATTTTCTTACGCATTGTAGGAGAAATCTGAGCAAGAAGACATCCATCAGTAAGAAAAGTTAATATCTGATCATAATATGTAGATGGCATAGGGGGTTCTGCAGATTCATCATTAGTTGGTTCAGTAACATAAATCGCGGGTGTGGTGTCATCTACACCGACCGGAGCTTCACCGGAATCTAAGCGAGAAAGGAAATCTGCTAATGCATGTGAACTACCGAGCCGATGAATTACTTCGTAATCAAATTCTTGTAAAAGTAGAACCCAACTCGCTAATCGACCACCTAAATGTTGTTGCCGTACCAGATAGACAAGTGCAGCATGATCTGCAGACACAATATGGCCAAGCAGCTTACCACATGAAACCGCAAACACAGACTTGTTTGGGTTCAGGCAGAGTCTGTATTCATGACACTTCTCAAAGCAACACCGTAAATGATGCAGGTGTGCTACCATCTTACCAAATAAAGAGAAATCATCTAGATATACTTGCATGAAAGAAGTAAGATAGGGGGAGAAGATTTCCTGCATACATCGTTGAAAAGTACTAGGAGCATTTCTTAATCCAAACCACATAACTGTACAAGCAAAAACACCCCAATTGGTAATGAACGCTATTTTTGGTATATCTTCCTCAGCCATTCTGACCTGATTATACCCACTATATCCATCCAGAAATGAATACATTTCGTGGCCAGCCACTCTATCCAGCATTGTATCAAGAAATGGAAGAGGAAACGGATCTGGCACCGTAGCTGCATTCAGTTTCCGGTAATCCACACATATGCGTAGCTGCTTACTCTTCTTAGGGACGATAACGATGGGTGATATCCACTCAGCATGTTCTATTGGAACAATGAATCCAACTTTTAATAACCTATCAAGCTCTGCCTTTACCTGTGCTGCGTAGTTAGGATTCATCCGGTAACTAGGTGGTTTAATTGGTTTTGCTTCCGGTTTAAGTACAACTCGATGATGATATATGCGAGGATCCAGACCTTTCATGTCAAGGTAATCCCATGCAAAAACATCAACGAGCTCACGAAGTAATTGGATCAGATCTGCTTGAAATACTTCAGACAATCCTTCCTTTATTTTGACAAGTTGTGGATTAACTTCATCCCCTAAATTATATGTGATCAACTGATCTTCTCGAACATAGAATTGACGAGGTTTTTCTGAATCATCAACTGATTGTAAAAGCTGTTGTATAGCAGTTTCATCCTTAGCAGCAGTATTTTTGTTTCTACTTCTTCGGTCACAGGCATCACCGTACAAACTGCCGGATTCCAGTGATCTACAACAGATTGTAAATCAACAATCCCTAAGGAAATTAAAGCTATGTTATTCTTCAAAAATTCTTCTTCTTCGTCATCGGATAAACCATCTAGCATGTGAACTGGTGCTTCCACATAAGGTCTAGCATGTAGTTCACAAGGCTGAATAGCATCTAATTTTACAACATATTTTCGGTTATTGTCTTTGAAAGTGAGTTCCTGTACGGACCAATCCTGAATAACCTTAGCTTGTTTTAGCCAAGGACGGCCGAAAAGAAGGTTATAATCGAGACTAGACTCCGGTGGTTCTAGAACTACGAAAGTCATCTTAAAAGTGGTTCCCTGCAAAGTGATTGGCACATTCTGTACGAGTCCTACTGGATGGACTCTTGATTGGTCGGCCATTCTAACAAAAAACTGCACAAGTTCAATTTCGGTCCATCCTAACTTTTTACAAGCGCTGCAGTAGCTATGTTTACACCGGACCCACCATCAATGAATACTTGAGTAATTTTATGATTTTTGTATCATACCGTAATTAAAGGAATCGAGTGATCCACCGTAGAGTCAGTTTCTGGTTGTACTGTTGCCGTCGCTGGAATGCAGGCAGACTCAGGACTGAACTGTTGCTGAAACTGTTGCCGAACTCGTGGTACTAATGCAAGTAACTGGCCAAGAGGGAGAGTAATGGATGCTTTAGATAAAATTTCCCATGCTTGATCTTCTTGATTTGTACTTTTCACCGATTTTAAAGACGATGCGTCGGTTACTGGGATTGACTCTTTCTCTTGTGCAGTTGCTTTTGACAGCGGAACTTGGGTCACCGGAATCGGGTTTGGGAACACTGTAGGTTCCTCGGTGGTCCATTTACTTGCTTTGTCATACATTCTTTGTTGTTCACGGATGCCTAGTTCAAATATTTCAGCTGCTGGTTGCAATGGCTTACCGGATCTGGTCTAAACTTCTGCAGCTTGTGTTTCTATTGGTGTGATATGAACCATATTTGTCATCGGGTTCTGAAGCTCTTTCTTCCTTTGATCATATTCGGCCGCATCTTTACAAAATCTTCGAATGTGTCCTAATTCACCACAGAAATCACAACGAGGAGGTGGAAAAGCATTACCTTCTTGTGGTGGGCTTGTCTGCCAGCGGTTTGCATTGTAGTTATTATTTCTCTATCCTCGATAATTTCGATAGCTGGTTGTTTCTCATTTGAGGAGGTACATAGTGATTGGAAGGCTTCCCTGGTTCTTGTATAATTGCATTTACTGTTGCTGTTCCCTGCACTTTGGCGTTGTATGCACAGTTTTCGGTGGAATGTCCGGTCATATTGCAGATAGCACAAAACAACTGATTGAGGGCACAAGTGGCACTGGTATGCCCTGAATTCTTGCACGTGGTGCAGTACCTCTGTCTGATCGGATCTTCGGCAACATTCTTACTCCCTTTTAACCATTCCAGGTCTTCTGTAAATCCTCCTACCTTATTCTCGAGCTGCAAAGCCATTGCAATAACCGCATCTAATGTCATAGCTCCCACACAGCGGATGATCATAATCTGTCTGAGCTCTGGAGTTAATCCATTAATAAACCATTGAGTGATGACATCATCCAGCAGGTTTGCATGGACAGGCGGTAGTTGCCTCATATGCGTTCGGAACAGGGTGGCGTATTCCTGCACGGTCTGGTGCAGTTTCTGTTTGTTGTTCTGTAAATAATCAAAAATTTCTGCCCAATTTTTCTTTAACCGGAATCTCTGCAAAAATGCATCCCTTACTGCTTCATAAGTCACAAAATGATTAAAATCATATTCCGTAAGCCATCTGGCTGCCTCATTAACCAATGTAGACTGGAATACAATAGCTTTGTATGCCGGATCAGGGGGATGATTTAATACTGCATAACTAATTTCAAAAGTACGTACGTGGGCATCAGGATCATCACCTGGAAACCTACCAAATTTGGTGTATGTCACTCCCGTTGGAGTCGGTCGGGGTGGAAATGGATGTTGTTTTTGTTGCTGTTGTTGTTGTTGTTGTTGCCCACTCATCGTGCTAGCGGTTGTATTGTTACTATCTTCTGAGTCCCGAAGCTGAATATCTGAACCGTCAGAATCTGTATCGTCAGCCTGTGCACTTTCCGGCTTGATAATATCGTTCAGTATCTTTCGGATTTCAGTTTCGAATAAGCTACCTTCCTCCTTGATATCAAGTGTAGGGAAACTTACTCCGAATAGTGGTGATTGGAATGAAGATTCACCAGGAACTGGTAAACCATCACCGGAAAATTGTGAACTTTGGGAAACGAGTACCGAAGTATCACCGAAATTTGTCGTATTTTCACCAGAAAGAAACAAGGTAATGTTTCACCTTCACTGATTTTGTTGGCCAACACGCTTCTATCCTTAGACAAATTCGAATCTTGACCAGATGGTGTTAGGTTAATTGCATACTGCGTCCTGGTAGATTCTGGAGTGA
>CM035444.1:79674654-79719654 GCA_020310875.1 Ceratopteris richardii
GTTGACGGAGGAATAGCTTTATGTCAAACAAAATATATTGACACATTATTGCAATGTTTTGGCCTTGAAATTGCAAGGCTATTGCCACTCGTGTGGAAATAGGTTTACGGTTGAGTCTTCATGATGTTGAGACTCGTATGGAAATAGGTTTACGGTTGAGTCTTCATAATGCAAACCTATTGCCACTCGTATGGAAATAAGTTTATGGTTGAGTCTCCGAGCAGAATGTTGGATGTTTGATTTACTTATGCATAACTCGGTCTAGTATTCAGTTTGTTGTCTCACATATGAGCAGGTTTATGCATTGCCCAGGTATCAAGCATTGGCTCTAGACTTTTACAATGGTAAAAGGTCCATGAAAAATCTTTTTAAAAAATACAATAAGTGAACATAAGAAAAGGAACTCTCCAATGGATATTCCTTCGACGTAATCCAATCGATAGCTTTTGATGTAGATCAAATCCACCTCAAGCATAGTGTAAGCTTGATGTTCTGACATGTTCAACCATGTCCATGAGAAAAAGCCATAAAAATGGATGTAAATACCTATAAATGTCCCAAACGTGGGCCAAAAGATATGACAAAAATATGTGTGAGTAGCTCTTTTGGAGAGCTTGTTAGAAACAATGTCACAAAGTCCACTAAAGTTCCTATATGATGTAGTTTTTTGTAGAAGCCTTACAACCAAAAGCGTGGGGTGCCTTGGATAGAACAATAAACTTCTAAGAAACCCACCAGGGATCAAATCCTATCGGGTGTGGCAGCAGCAATGACAATTTTTTTTTTTAAGAGAAAAAATTTTCGTGGCACGAAAAACAAGACATCGCAAAGATGTTTTTTCATGAGCGATCGCTATTCAACGTAGTTTTTTTCCGATTTATCTTACGATTGTGTGCTTTTAAAGTTGCTTTTAGAAGGACACATGAACTATATAAACAGAGCCAAAGCTCATAGTTTAATCATCTTCTTATGCTCAAGCTAAAGCACTAGCTCAACGCAAGGAGGAGGTCATCTTGAAGGAAGTGTTCTTACACAGTTAGAGGAGGTGTGCTCTACATCGGGAGATCTTGGAGGAGTTTGTATCAGCTTACCATCAGCATCAATTGTTGATTTACTATGAGTAACAACTCTAATTTTTTCCTACTTGTTAGTTCACTAGTTTTTTATTTAGGGATAATCAGAATTCAGGTTTTCTATAAAACAGTTATAAATTGTTCATATTCTCCATATTCACACACACACTCTTCATACCTCTTAGTCACACAATTTCTTGTATCCAGTTCCTATTTCTACCTAGATTCAGATATTGTCAGTTTGTATCATATTCACACATTGTAATTTGACATTGGAATATAACATTGTCTAAGTGAGCATCCCATCTTACTGTGTACACTTTCAAACTCTTGTCTATTTTCTCTCTATCCCTCACCCATCATCTTTTTGAGTCTTACGATGTGTATGTTAAGGTTCATGTGTTGGAAGATCTTGTAAACCTGTGATATTGTTATTGTGGCCCACCCCACTTCCAACATTTGGTATCAGAGCATAGTTGGCAGACACTCTTAACAAGATGAGTGATTATAGACTTGAGAATGAAGACAAGCTTGAGGGATGTCAAATTATCCAATGTTGAGTTTTATGATGATGAATCTGTTAGTATCAAAGGACTTATGGAATATTGTCAATGGCACTTACCCAAGGCCAAGACAAGTCAAAGAAGGCTACTTCATCTTCTAGAAAACCCGCGTTCCTATTTCTACTCAATAGGAGGTTAGTGAAGAAGAAGGAACCACTTCATCAGATTACTTCCTACAGAAGAGCGATCCAAATGGGATTCAAGGGATGCACAAGCACTTTCATATATTGTTATGGGAATCAAGAGGCATATTATACCTCAAATCAGGTCATGCAGAACCTCTCGTCAAGCTTGGTTGGAGTTTGAGAATCTCTATTAGAGCAGAAACCTGCTAAGAAACCTAATCTAAGGAGACAACTAGCCAACACAACGATGAAAGTTGGTTAAGAGAATGGAAGAGAATGATGAAGCCATGTTATCGTTGTCAAAGGGAAAGAAGGAGAAGAAGACAAAGAAGGAGAAGAAGAGTGAGCAATCAAAGTTGAAAGAAGGGACGTAAGTCTTCTAATCCTAAGTCTTCGAGTCCTACCCCTAATGCTTCCTCTACACCCAAAGAAAAATCTTCGACTACATCTGACTCAAAGAAAGGAGTATGCCATTACTGTAAGAAACCAGGTCATTACATAGCAGAACGCAAAACAAGGATTTTCAATGAGAAGAAGAAAGCATCAGGTAATAGTGCTGAAGATGATCCAAAACCTAAATCTTCAAAGGTAGATTCATATGCATGTGTTACTATTGAAGAAGTAGCTTTTGATCATGCAGCATTAAATGCAATCTTAGATAATCCTTGGATTTTTTTATTCTGGAGCTACTACACATATGACAAGTTGCAGAAAGGTATTTTCTTCCCTTTCTAACTCTTCAGGTAGAAGAGTGAACATTGTAGATGGTCATGATTTAGATGTTGGTGGTGTTGGAGAAGTGAACCTAAAGTCAAGAGAAGGTGGAAATTTCACAATTTCAAATGTTCTTTATGTTCCAGATATGAAGAAGAATTTACTCTCTATCGCTACTTTTTTGTCAGATGGTTATAAAGTTGTTTTTAAGAAAGATTCACGTCATATCCTCTCACCTAATAAGGAGCATTGTCTACTTCAAGGTGAAAATAGAAGTGGCATGTTTATCCAAAATTAGTCATGCTAATGTTGCTAGGTCTACTACACCTAATGAGAACATGAAGCTATTGTATGCTATTTGGTCATATCAATAACACAACTCTCAAACATTTCAAAGATCAGGGTATGGTGGAAAAATTGCCTACATTTGCTTTACCAGATGATGGAGAGTCATGTGAAGGATGTCTTGAAGAAAAACTTCAACAACTACCTTTCAAGAAGCATGGATATATCACGGCCACAAGGAAGTTGCATATCAAACATTCAAATGTAAATGGTTCGATGAGAACAGATTCTATTCAAGGTTTCAGGTACTTTGTTACTTTCATTGATTATTTCTCAAGATATTCGTGGATTTACGGTCTTAAAGTGAAGTCAGAGGTTTGCCTACATTTAAGAAATTCTTAGCTATGGTTGAAAATGAAAGTCAGTCAAAGATCCAGATTTTGAGAAGTGATAGAGAAGGAGAGTACATCTCAAGAGACTTTAAGTCTTTTCTTGAAGACAAAGATATCTCTCATCAACTATCTATTGCTTATACACATGAACAAGTTGCAGAGAGAAAGAATAGGATACTTGTTGAGATGATGCATGGTATGATGTCATCCAAAAAGCTTTCTCCCAAGTTTTATTTTGATGTAGTACATACAGCTAATTACATTTTGAATAAGTCTTCCACAAAAGCTTTAAAGTTCATTACACCTTATGAAGCTTATTATGAAAAGAAGCCCAATGTGAGTTATTTCAAAGTTTTTAGTTCCACATCTTATGTTCACATTGAGAAGAAAGATCGTGGTAAGCTTGATGTAAAAGCCATTGACGCAGTCTTTATTGGTTATATGATTGAAAGCAAAGGACAGATTCATGTTCCTAATACAAGTGATATCCTACTCTCACGCAATGCATATATTGCAGAAACTCTGATTTATGATAGTCATAAATAAAAGCAAATGACTACGCATTTTTTAGAAGGAATTTAGATTCTTACATTTAGCCATACAAGGAGAAGAGGGGTGATGAACCTTCTCAAACCCTAAGAGATGCAGGTGAAGATACAGTTTCATTACCAACATCCGTACCTAGTCAATCATCACTACCTCTTGAAGGTCTGACTTATGAAGTTGGAGAAGGTTCCTTATCATCATATATCATCCACTCTCAAGGTATCCGCACTATGTGTAGATGTAGTTTAGTGCTTGCAATATGAAAGCATCTTTTCATGTTCAAATTCAAGCTCATGTTTATATGGCTATGTTTCTTCAGTGCATATTCCAGCACTTGCTATGTATTCTTGAGCTTTTTGGTGGTAAAAAGTTGACACTAATCTAGAGCATTACTCTTTAGTGTTCAATCTAGAACTAATACTAGGACAATCACATATCATAAGCCCCATCAAAGAACATATCCACATTATGCTAGCTCAAGGAATTTTCATTTGCTTTATAATCATAGTTGCACTCATCTAACAAGCAAGAGAACCCACCCATACATTCCATGCAATCATGCCGAATATGGTTATGCATCCAACAAGCTATGATGCGTTTCATCTTCATCTTTCCCAAATATTGAACTTTGGCCACTTACTATGTATACCTTAAATTTTTAGGTTCACTACCCATGGTCAGGAATTCTTCCTTCCTTCACTTCTACTTTGGTATTGCAACTTGTTCGGCCACCTTATCATCTCTTACACTTTTGGTGTTTGCCTACCCTCTCCTTACCACCTTATACCCTTTCTTGAGTCTTGTTTTCTCAAGTGGACATCTTGCCGAGCCTTTTGCCTTTCTCTTGATGTTACAAGCTTGCTGCTTGTCGTACCCTCTCCTCGGTACTTATCATCTCCTAGCCCCTCTTGCCTTGTTTTCTTGAGTGAGCCTCTTATTAGTAACTACTTAACCAAGTATCTGTTGGAAATAGCAACCATCCACAAGAGGGTTGCACATATTTTTCAAGAAAATTGCAAAGAAAATCATATTTTTGGCAAAGTCAAACTTGGTCGAATCAGGTCAAAATATAGTCAAAATGGCCAAATTTTGCAATTTTTTATTTCAGATTTGATGGCACTCTTCAAGAGCTTTCAGACAATATATGAAACATAGCATTTCGGGTAGACTTTGGGCCTCAAAAGTCAAGCGCTAATTTCTAAAATTTGTGTGAAAAGCACTTTTTATGCGTGAAAAGCAGTTTTAAAAGGTGAAAAGCAATATACCTTCTAATTTTTACCCAAAAATATATGGTAAAAACATTACTTTTTGAGTTTTTTACACTTCAAAAAGCATGTTTTAGCTAGCCTATACAAAGATATAGTTTTGGGCACTTTTTTCATCACTTCTCGGTGCTCTAGCTTAAGCTTGTCATGGAGGAAGGTCTCACTTCACTTGGAGGAGCTGAATTAAGTTTTTTCTTCTTCTAAGGATGGGAAGTAGCTTATAGGTGTTGTACTTCAGCCATCTCCTTGAGGGCATCATCTTGAAGCTTATGTACACTTGAAGTAGATCATCTTCTACACATAGAGATTGTGAAGTTATGAAGACAAGCAGCACCATGTGCATTTATTTGCAAATTTTTATGATTCTTTGTAACATTTATGTACTTCATGTTTTGGAATATATGGCATATATGTGGAGCTTTGCTCCATCTCTCTATGGTCTTGTCGATTCTCTCTCATGTCTCTATTTCATTTATGTCTCTATATTGATTGTGGGCCTTAAAAACCACCAATATCAGGTTATTTCAAACTCCAAGAATGATTGAACCCTAAGAATGACATGCATAAATGTACATATCCTTAAAATCTGGAATAACACTTTGCATTTGTGTATGTGTATGTAACGGATATAATCATATGCATAACCTCAATTCTACTACTACAATTCTAGGTTGTATGGGAACCAGAGCATTAATCTTGCATGATTGGACATGACTACTATGGATAGGATACTCAAATGGGTCTCACTTTGAGAGAAGTGGGGATGAGATGGAAGCATAACACCAATGTCACAGCTTGGCAGATGTGTAGAACTACATGTGGGCTGGCCATTGGGGCAAGATGCACCCCCCCCTTGCAGAGTTCAAGACATACAAAGAATGCTGATCCACACTCTTCACGGCCAGCTCCCCAGGCTGGGAGGAGACTCAAACAATACTCCAAATGCAGCAGATCCTCCTAAAAACTTGAGATCAAGCAATCTTCTGCTACATGGAACACAATCCCTGCTGGAGCCACCAGCCACCTCGATGGTTTCTCCCTTCCTCCCAACCCCCGAACACTATCTAATCTAGAGGATGTATAAATTTCTTTAATTTCTATGTTACGCCATCAGAGCCATAACTTATCCCATGGTCAGTTTTTCTTAACTAATAGAAGCTTCTCTTTCATGGAAAATAGATGAATCAATATAAATAAAGTATTAATTCATGCAATTATTCATCCTTAAATAATCTTGTGATTTTGAATGCTCTTCATTTATAAATTTGAGCTTACTTTTAACTCACCAGGTTATGTGGATGAAACTTGAATGTTGTACAATCTGTACCAAAGCAAGGAATAGGATAAGGTTCACACTTTAAAGAAAATGTAGATCTCCTAGTCTAAAAGAGTGTCTGACAAGAAATTGAACGGACACAATTACAAGCACAAATCCATTTACCTGTTGCTTCTAGGACCTTGGTGTACTTGAAGTGCATGTGTACTATGTAATTTTGTGCCACAATATAAATATAGAAAAAATCCAAATTTCTTCTGATACACACAAAAAGCAACAAAGTTTATATGCAGAATCTTAAATGTTATACAATCAGTATCAAAGCAAGGAATAGGATAAGGTTCATACTTTAAAAGAAAATACGTAGATCTCCTTGTCTAAGAGTATCTGACTGACACAATTTTAACTCCATTTACTCAATGTTTCTAGGACCTTGTATTTAAACTACATGCATGTTCTGTAATTTTGTGCCACAATATAAATATAGAATAAATCCTAACTTTTTGGTACACACAGAAAGCAACAAAGAACTTGCAGGAAACAGCTTCCAACCAGAACAAGCTATGGTGTAGAGTACTTTCAGAACAATACTGACCGTGTGCACCCTAGGCCAATATTGTGAGGAAAGATTGTAGCTCCAAAAACAGAATTATGACCATGCACTGCATCAATCCCATATAACAGAGGGACAGCCAACCGGGTTTGTAAAGCCTGTTTTTGGAAACCATCCACCATGTCCGCCCAATCTTTAGGGCTGGCAAAAGGCTTTGGTGCAGGATTATTCCCACCACTCAGCAGACTACCTGACGAAATAAATAAATAAGCTCGTGAAGGCACTTTTCTCGAGTTACACTACTTAATCATCACTATGTTGAAAATGAACACAACCAAAGAAACATGTATAGCCACTGATGAAATAGTGGGTTATCAATTTTCCCTCCTATCTCCATGTAACCTACTTGACAACCATAATATCCTTACCAATGGAATAGGTGTCTTCCCAACAACATCATTTCAAGTGACAACAGCATGAGTGCTGGTAACATGAAAAGTGCAATGAGCAGTACACCCCAACCTCTGAAATTCATTTTAAACCCTCGAACTTTATTTATATTGTGAATGACATGGCTACCAATGTAGATGTTTAAGAAAACGTCAGAAATTCAGACACAGCAACAATAAATTTAAGAGTTGGCAACGTAAATGCGAGCAATAACGATAAGTGCAATGAAAAGTACCGCAATTGATTCTCAACCCCTGACCTTCCTTTATGTTTCAAATCAAGTGCTGCAAATGTGCAGATTTCAAAGAAAAATACGGACACCTGGTTTGAGTTGCGAAGCACAAGGCTATCAAGATACAGGTTGCACAACATTTCCACACATGCTTCTACTGCCCTTCTTTATAATTCCAAAGATATTAATCATCATTTGAGGGATTTGACAAAGCATGTGTACCACGGTCTATTAGGACCTAACATATCCCTAAATTATAAATCCATCATACCATCTATCGGCACAGATAAATATGGGAACCTAACACCTGGACCCATTTTTACCGACCTATAAGAGTGCATGCTGCATTAAGTAAGAGGAAGCAGTCATCTTGCCGATATGAAATAGGTCAGGCAGCAATTATTATTGATTTACTTTCCCTACCGTGCACATTGAGAATTTCGGATAGCAGCATACTCAGTTAGATGAGAGATTATCCATCATGTGCTCAGTGGAATGGCTTGCATTGGGATTGCTAGAAAAAACATTATGAAAACATCTCACCGACAACTAGAAAGACTTTCTAGCATCCACGGTTCACTGAACCATCCAGATAGATGGTGTACATCTCTTCGCCCTGGACATCACAGAATCTCATTGTCATTAGAGCAGGGTCATCAACCTGTCAGGAAGAGACCATCAAAGGAAAGACTATGTACCCACTTTTGAAGCCCTGACTTGTACTAGAAGTTCTTATAGATATTTGAATTCAATGTCTATGGGAGGAGAAAGACACAGAATTAGAGAGAGGGGGGGAGAAAAGATACATAAGCTACATACATACATACATATTGAGTCCTGACATACATACATACATATTGAGTCCTGACATACATACATACATACATATACACATACATGCATACATACGCACACCTGCACAATACACATTCATCTGCACACGTGTGTGTGTGAGACACACATGCACACATACTTTGTATCGGATGATATATTCTCAAAGATATATCCAGGAGGAGCTCTTGATGTATCACGTGAACTACACAATGTATCCATAAAGCTATGAAAATTACCCCTATAATTTGCATATAATTTGGCATTCAGTGGAATATTTCGTTCTGATTGGAGGAGAAATTACTAAAATAGCCCCATAGCCATCTACCTGCATAAAACCTGTTTCAATGGCGCCCCACACTACTAGGAAGAATGTCTCAATTCATTCCTAGGCAGATTTCCAAGAAGAAACATTGTCACATGTGAATCATGAATCAAAGCACTCTCTTCAGTACATGTATATGTGTGTATTACTTATATAAATTCTCTAGGTGGGTATCAATCGAAATATTTGTTCATGATAAGACATGATTTGTTGTAGCGGATGTGCATAAAATTTGCATGGAATTCGCCATTTCAACAGGATATTTTGTTTTGAATAAAGAGAAGTTATTAATAGCCCCATGGCCATCTACCTGCAGAAAACCTGCTTCAATAGTGCCCCATATTACTTCGAAGAAGCCTCCTCATCGTTCCTAAGTAAATTTCCTAGGATATACATTGTTACACGTGTACCATGTATCAAGCATTCCGTACATTAGACGAATATGTGCGTGTGCGTGTATCTCGTGAAGGCTGATTAACCAATCATCATATTCCATTTGGAGTTAAGCATTCACATAGAGCGGCAGTTCTCTGATGGTACACATGCCAACTCATGGTACAGATTCATGTTTTTTTGTTCGGGCCTCTCATCACGGAGCACTTCGCCCACATTCATATTGATTTATTTTTTATTATTTTTATACTTTTTTCTTTTCTTCTGTAAATCAAACTTATATGCTCCAACCAATCAAAAACTCCAATATCTCTGTTACGATTCCGCCATCACATAGGACGACGGCATATCAATTATCTATATCATATTTCCAATGTTCACATAGGACGACGGCATATCAATTATCTACATCATATTCCACCTGCCTGCCTGTGTGAACAAGCAGACGGTGGAGCTTTTCTATGAAATAGTATTCCACCCTGGAATTATAACTTTTTGGAGGTTTTCGATGTTTTCTAAAACAGATGGAGAGCTGCTTTCCACATGATGCCAAACATCAAATGTATGAGCTTCATTTGACGAGGCGATAGAGGAGATTTCCACGTCTAGTATCACCTCGCAATGTCGTCAGCGCTGTTGACGTCTCATGTATGCGCATCCCCACCATTTACCCCGCTGATAATTTTTTCGTGAGCAGCGATGCAGGCATTAGAACAGTGATCGGTATAGAACTTTGTGAAAGCTACATTACACGCACTAAAGAGGACGTCACGTATTATATTGAGATAGGAAGCTGACCGTGAGAGCTCCCAACGAAAGCATTTCACAAAATACACAGGCAGATGCACATACCTACAGCATACTCAGAAATCAAAGACGGGTCTGAAACGGCTTTTGTGTACGTGAACTGCATCATCTGGCCGATCTTCTCACGCAGAGACATGCGAGCTAAGAGGTCTGCAACCCGCTTGTCCACAGGCAAATGAACGTCTCTGTAAGGAAGATGGGATGTATCTTCTCTGTGGCATGCCCCAGTGGGAATCCAAAGGAACAGTACAAGCATGGCGAGAAGCACACTCGATCCGTAAATTTCTTCTCGGGGAAAGGAACTCGCTGCCGCCATTGCCAGAGTCTGCAGAACGCCACTCTAAAATGTACTCAATGGGATAACTCAAAACAGAAAAGCTCGTAACGCCCGAGTCCCCAGTACCCACAGCGCAGCTGATGAACGTGGACTCGGTGAACGTGGATCAGACGAATTCCTGTTGGCGGAATTCTGGTATGTGTTGCCATCCGAAAAATCTATCTGATGTGCACGTCACACCTTCAATCTCAGCGGGGAACAAATTGTTTCGGTATTTGCGGGGTCTCACGAGTCCCCTGTTCTCATTCATGTCTGTGGAATCTGAATCATTTTATGTTCATGGGAATCTTCAGAAGAAGATTCCATATCTTTCATACAGTATCTTCAATGCATGTTTTATACTCATCAACGATACAAGATTTTCTACACAAGCCTTCTACATAGGCACCATTTCTATTACACAAGCTCTATTGCTTTTGATAGTAGTAGTATTCTTGCTCTAATGTTTTGGATCTATAGAGAAGATTTTTTGAAGTTTTTTGGGGAGACCACCCATCCTACTACCATTCCTCCATACCTGTACTCGGTAATATAATCATTTTATCTCCATGGAGACTCTTTATGAGGGAATTTTATATCTTCATACTATTCCTAAATGCATGTTTATACCAGCATCAAGGATGCATAGAGTCTGACCAAATTTCTCAACAAGCCTTCCACATAGGCAACATGTCTATTGCAAAACCTCTACTACCTTGACAAATTTCTCAACAAGCCTTCCACATAGGCAACATGTCTATTGCACAACCTCTACTACCTTGACAGTAGCATTACTCTGATGTTAATGTGTTGGATCTCAATCACCCTTCCTTATGCCATTCCTCCATGCTTGTACTCAGGGATACAAGGTTCCAAGATAGTGGATCAATCGTGCATACTTTAAATTCTTAAGTTCTTCTACATCACTTCTTCCTTTCTTGAATGTAGCCTTGGTCGACCACTCCCAAACCAAAAGCCTTTCAATATCAATACCCAACCTTTTAAAAGTACCTTCTTTTTCCTAATGGAGAACAAACCTTGTTTCTTTTGCATAGCTTTCCCTGAACAGAACAACAACGGCAATCATTTGATGGCATGCAAGCAAGATGAAGGAACTTTACCTTGTCCCTCTTTCCTTTCCTTTTCTCTTCACAAGCATCCTTTCAATGACATATAATGATGGGCTATATGCATCGTGCCTCTTTCCATGATTGAAGGTATTTGGCGATTGGCCTTGATTTATCTCTTTGTCCCTTACTGATATTTTTTTTTTATTGTATGTTGTATGAGACAGGCATTCTCATCATGTTTTCATATTGGTCTATCATTGGGCATGTGTTTTTTTTCATGCTCTCCTTGTGCACATACAAGTTCTCTCTAACTCCCCACTATCATGCGCAAATAAGAAAAGGTTATGAGAAAAAATTTCTCTTATGTGAACTTCTCAAAAATAACATTTGAAACAACAAACTGTTAGCCTATAAAAGAGTTTTTTTATATATGGCCTTTAAAAAAAATGCATAGCTAGATATAGATAATTATGGCATTTGTGGAATCGATCAAGATAGTAAACACCTTATCCTAACACGGATAACCATAGAGAAGAATCATCAACAAGTCCCTTCATCACATTTATGTGTAACAATGGAGATTGACAAAATTGATTGAAATGAGATTAAACAATCTAATCGATAATGGCACACATAAAAAAAAAACGCACAAGCTAACTTGATTATTGGCAAAAAAAAGTTTGCAATCAAAAAATTTAGGGTAGGGAATGAACGGCTTTGCTGGGTTGAATAAGAGGAGCAAAGAGGAGATGGAGGGAGAGAGAAGAGAGGAGAGGAGAGACATGCACACATGTGTGGGAGCCTTGAAACCCACATAATCATCTTCTTGAGGCCATGCTCTATAAAATTATATATGTATATGAATAAAGGGGTAAGGTCACATGACCCCTACATCCCCAACAATCTCCCACTTAAGGGTCAATGTGACTATAAGTGAAGCACATACAAATAATGATGTAAGAGTATACAATAATGTACAAGAAGAGTCTGGATCTCAACCCATACCCATCAGCCTACATCAATTGCCTCAAACAAGGTGTATCCATGCACCTCAAGCTACTCTAGACTCATATCAATGAGAGTCGAGCTCACATTTGACTGGTGCAAGAACTAGTGAAGTTCTTGCAAAGATCCCACTCTCTCTATGCCTGTATCAATCATCGAACGACTGACAAATCCAAGTGCAAATGCTCAAATAGCAACTGCAATGTTTGGGCTCGAGCATGATAACTCGTACATCAGACTCTCGAATGGTTATGAAACCTATGCTAGGTTGGTTAACCTAACCATGTCAGTTATTTTTGTACTGAACGCATCCAAAGCACCATCATCATCAAGATCAGCATGTCCTGACATATCCTTATCAACATCTGGCATGAGCAAATCCAAGAATGATTGCATAATTGTTGACTCATTAGCATCCAAATCAGTCATCCTATCAACCAAGGATGTGTCTAGTTGTGCATCTTGAGAGCTAAAGTGCTCTGCTACACATTGTGTATCATAAGAGCTATCCTACTCTACCACACCAAGTGTATCATCATGGTCCACACGAGCTAACTACACAACATCAACACGAAGGTCAATCTGATGATCTAACTCTAACTGACTATCATCATAATGCTCTACATGAGCATCCACATCATGCTTTAAAGCATCAAGATGATCATCCAAAGTGTGCTCCACAAGAGCATCCATATGATCAAAACAATCATGCTCTTTAAAAGCATCATGAGCATCCAATGTGCATCCATTTGAGCATCTAAATCATACCATATATCTACATCATGAATGTCAACAGACCTATCTGTAGGTACAAAAAATGAGAAATGGCAAGTCTCACACCACACATAAGGTTGAACTCCCACTGAGGCAAGAATGACTCTCTCATGGAGTACCTGCAGTGGATACATGTGTCCAATCCTAGCACGAGAAGCATAAGCTGTCCTAACTACAACTCAAAAAGATGCTTACCAAGGAATGCATAACATATGCTCTCCCGTAATTGACTAACTAAAACCAAGATCATAGAGAATGAAGGCACATCGCATATGTGTCTAAGTATAAGTGATCATGCTCCACTAGGTAGTAAAAGCATACATCTCTTGCACGCTCAGTGTCATATGTTGAATCATCAAGCATGTGCACACATCCATGACTCTCACTTGAGAATTGAAAAAACCATTCATGATGTGGAGTAACATGGAAAGTGACTAATGCATCAAGCAACCAAGCCATATGTGTGGCATCCAATGAACAAGACGAATCATGAGATGAATCATATGAGAGAATGATATCACCATCACTAGCATAATCAATCACCATAGGCTCTCTTGAAACCACTCTTTGACCTGCACCACATGCATATCTCTCACATAATCATCACATCCACCCGAAGCAATGTCATTGAGTATGATCCTCATGGCCAAAATGCCAACATCAAAGTCGTCGATGTGATCTACATCTCACATGAGTTAATGGACTCCCATTCTTATCATATATTCTCGGCCATAATGCACTACACATTTCCTCATACATAGCATACTCACATATAGAATCCACAAGCTGTAATTGGATAGTGGAACTGGCCAATGCATCCATATCCATCCATATGTGGTCCGACATGTCACGAGGCCTTTGTGCATCTCTATCCACATACATGTGTAACCCTACAAGAACCAATCTATGCCACATATGAGCTTTCCGTCTTGGAAAGTCAATGCCATCAAACTAAGAAAACACCAAGTTGGAAATCTAAAAGACTAGCAATGTAACAAGAGACTAGAAACAATACTCTATATTAGAAAAAGGCTGTGACTATACATGCACTAACAAAACCATGATCACAAATCAAAGATGAAATGGCATAAACTAAAAATAGTACCACAATGCCATTATACATGTCAAAACCTCAAATAACTGGCTCTACTCTCATATGGAGGAGCGACCATAGTTATCATACATGGTCAATGCCTTCAACCTCTAAAACTAAGAGATCACACACCAAAAAATCTCTCTAACATAAGTTCTAAAGCAAAATGGATCTCCGAAAAGCAATTAGGGTTTTTATGATGAAGATTTACTACTCTATGTTTTGTTGTTTCAAGGTTGATAACCACTAAATTTTAACTTTTTTTCTTCAAAATTGAAAAACTCTTTCTTGGCTACACACTTGACACTTAGAAAACCTTAATTGGAGGTGTGTAGCTCAAGATACAAGCAAAACAAGCATATTTTGTCATTTCCATCTTCTCTTACAACACTGTTTCTCTATATTTTGCATTTTGGCAACCTATATTTTTTTAATCTGGATATGTGTTCTTCTAAAAATTTTTAGATGCTTTCTCATGCTATGCATAGCAATTTGAATCACTTCAATCTGACCTCTAAAACTCAATTTAATGCCAAAATTTTGACCTATTGTACAAGAGATGATAGATTCAACTTCTACATCACTCTGTGTTTTTTGAGTTTTTGGCAGAATAGAGCTCAAGATATTTTGCCCTTTGAAAGATATCACATGTATTCACATAAGACTTAGCATCTTGAAATATGTTTAGCCACCAGAATTTAGAATATAACATCTTCGATTTTCTATCTACAAAGAAGTGGCCTCAAGCTACTCATGACTTATAAACTTCTAATGTGTCCAAATACTTGTCTTCAAGGACACATATCCTTAGGCATCCATCCACACCTCTCTTGTACAATTGTTCATTTATAAGAACAAATACCTTACACATCTCTTCCATGTGTCTATCATTTACATCCATTTCCTTTTCATTCTCTTTAGGTTTTCTCCTCAAGTATTCCGCTATGTTTCTACTCTATTTGGATTAGATTGAAGCCAAAACAAGAGAAGAATCATTATTGTTACATGTTTGATAATGTGTTACATGTTACATGGTTATCCACATCATTCACCTTGTTTGGCCAATATGCGTCTAGACTCTCTAACTTACTCAAAATGACTAGCTTTAAAGTATGGGAACAAGTGTCCCACATATGTGCTTTCTTCAAATAATTTTGTTGTTCTCTTTTGCAACACAATATTCCAATAATTCTTTTCGTTTCAAATGATACACATGTCATGGAAGTAGAACAAAATTCATATTTTGCAAAACCACATATTGCAAATTCCTACTAAAGAAGTAGCCCATATTGGTATGCTTTCTATTTTAAAAAAATAAGCATATGGAAGATCATCCTCTACTTCTTTAGGTGCTTCTCTTCATACAATTATGGAAAAATTATATACCCCAATGTGAGTCTTGCCTTGTTTGACAATGACTTTAAAGTCAAATACATCAATAGCAGCAACCATCTTAAGATCCTCCCTATATGACAAGGCATAATGACTAGATAGAGTAGGGCTCGATGGCCAACAAAGAATTTAGAATTTTTAGCCAACAAATAATGCCTCGATTTCTTCACAATTTATACCATACATATACCCTCTCTTTCACAAATAATGCATTGATTTATGTTGATATATTTCGGTAGTGATGTGTGTGAACACTTAGGACCGTCAGGGCACTTTTTTCCTTCTTTAGGAGGTTGTTTTCCCCCTCCTTGTATATATGCCTATTGCCCTAATGGGTCACTTATCTTTGTACATTCTAGTGGTAATATATTCAGTATTGTGTGTTGTGCTCCAAGCTTCTTCTGCTTCCTTGTGTTGTTTGCGTGCTTCTGCAAACGTCCAACTCCAACAATTGGTATCAGAGCAGGTTGCCGCTTCATCTAGGGCATCGTAGACACTCCTCTAGTCGTAGTTTTAGAATCGCATGAAATTTGGTGTGCATACTCAGGGTGATTAGGATATCAAAACAGCTTCATTGTGTCATGCCGAAATCGCTATCTAAGCTTGTTTTGGCCTCTGAATGCACTATCACAATGCTTGTGTAGGCTATTTTATCTTTTTGTGCCAAAGATATATACCAATTTTGGTTCACCAGTATAAGTGTATCGAAGTGTGCTATAGGTCTAGCAGAACTAGTTTGGGTAGTTCTATTCAACTTTTTGAGATACAATCATTTTCTTGACAAACATATTACCTCGTAGTGCAGTTTCTTCACTTAAAGCTTTGCATCTGACATAGCCTGAGAATCATGTACTGCACATGCTGAATCATTCACAGATCTTTCATAGTCTATGAGCTTATACAACCCACGACATAAAATGTGAGAAGCAATAATCATGTCGCCATTTGAAAGATCATGAATTGTACATCTATCATCAATACAAATCCATCAAGAAAGTTGTACATTACCTTGCCCACTACTCTTTCCAAAAAGATGATATGTGATGGGTAATGGATAAATATCTTGAGTAGTTGTGGCATCGGCCTTTTTTAAGTTAATACAAATCCTAAAGTTCCCATTCTTCTTTTGTACAACCACCAAAGGAGAAACCCATTGAGTCTTTTCAATCTCATAAATGAATCCAAATGCTAATAATTTTTCTATCTCCTCTTTGATTTTGTTGGAATATACATCATTATGATATACGTTCTTTGTTTGGAAGGCTTAGCATCAGGAGTCATAGGAATTCTATGTGAACATATAGCGGGATCAACTCCTTTCAGATCCTTGTAGGCCCAAGCGAACACATCCCTATGCTCTCATAGTAATTCTATGAGCTCATGCTCCTCTTCTATGGACACATATGTGCCTATGTAGGCACATCTCTCTTCATCACCTTCTCAGGTTACTACAATTTTCTTTGTTTCTTCTTTGTTGTCATATGCGACTCCATCCTGTGCTTCTCTCTTCGGCATTTGAACAACAATTTTTAACTCTTGCACTTCATACCTTTTGAAATGTTTAGGTACTTCAAAGTATTGTTGTTGCTGATTTTATTCCTCCATTTCACTATTCTCCTTCTTAGGGTTTCCTAGATATTCTTTGATAGAGAATATTTTTTTACTCTCCTTTGAATCTTCCATTTCTACTTCTTTTAGGCATTGCTCTTTTGAATTAAATTTAGGTTCCATTTCTATACTTTATATTCCTCTTTCCATTCCTTTTCTATTATTTCTCCTTCTTGTGCCTCTTACAAAACTACCATGCACAAGCTCAAATTATAACCTTCCTCATCTATGCATTCATTCATGGTTAGCACTTCTTCATTTACACACACATCTGAGGTAGCTAATATTTCCATCCATCCATGTGGTTCAAAATCTTCATTCTAAAATATCTAAGGCATGTAGGACAAATCTTCTATAGGTCTATCCTCCTCTTGTCCTAATTGCCAATGTTCTATAGGTCTATCCTCCTCTTGGCCTGCCTTGCAAATCCATAGTTGGGTATCTTCATTCATCCATGATTGATCACTAGATCCAACACTATGGATTGATACATCCTCCTCATCCTTGTGGATGGTGTTCTATTGAAGAGTGGAATGTCTCTACAGGAAAATTTTGAAGATTTATTTTAGTTTTCCTATTGCGGTGTTGAAGATATAAAGCATCTCATCTCCAATCCTAAACTACCTTTAGTTGTCACATAAAAGGCCTTCCTAGAATCATCTCATAATTACCTACCTTGCCAAATTGGCATATGGCTAAGGTATGCTCGAATTTTACTCTACATGTGGTCAAAATTACATTTTTGAGAAGTCCTAAAGGACGTTCTAGATGACCATCTTCTAGTTGCAAGTTCATTCGTGTTGGTCTCAAGGCTAATTTCCCCCATTTTTCCCAAATATCTTTGGTAGCTATTCCTACTCCAACATCCGTATCTAGTATGGCCTTGGTCATATACCCTCAAAAGGTAATTAGGAGACATGTATTCCTTCATCACCTTCATTGAAGTCTCCAATCTTATTTATAGGTATTTTGATAGTTGGGGCTTCTTCCTATTGATATATTTAGGGGGTGATGTGTGTGAACACACTAGGACCATCAGGGCAATGTTTTCCCTCTTTAGCAGGTTTTTTCCTCCAGCTTGTATATATGCCTATAACCCTGACGGGTCACTTATCTTTGTACATTCTAGTGGTAATACATTCAATATTGTTTGTTGTGCTCCAAACTTCTTCTTCTTATTCCTTGTGTTGTTTGCGTGCTTTTGCAGACCTCAAACTCCAATAATTGGTATCAAAGTAGGTCACCACTTCATCTAAGGCATCATCAACACCCCTCCGGACACAGTCTCAAAATTGCACGAGATATCAAAATCGCGATCTGAGCTCATTCGGGCCTCTGAATGCACTATCGCAACACTTGTGTAGACACTCCATCTTTTTATGCCAACATATATAGGTTTTAGTTCGCCAGTATACGCATCTCGAAGTCTACTACAAGTTTACTAGAACTCGACAGTGTAGTTTTGTTCAACTTTTTGAGGTACAATCATTTTTCTGCATCAGGGTATTTTAGTCGATGGCCATGGTTGAAAACAATGATCTATTTTGTATGTTAGTTGTTGAGGATAAGTTGGACGGTACCAACTACCCATTATGGGCTTATATGATGCATCATGTATTAGTTGCAAAAGGACCGTGGAATATTGTGCAAGGTGTTGAAAAACATCCTATTACACCTGCAAACATAGTTGATGAAGGTGATGCAAATGGCATTGAAGATGGTGATATTCTTCAGATTCTTGTTTGTACTATGGTTCCTACTACACCCACTATAGAGAAACTTTTTTGGGATGGTAGAGATGCTCAGGCTCATGCATTGATAGCCGTGTTTGTCAAACATGCCACTATACCCCACATTCGCTCCTGTAAAACAACAAAGGATGCTTGGGATACACTAACCACTTTGTATTAGGCAAGGAATGAGGCTCATGTTCTTTACCTTTGAAAACAGTTGGAGATTGAGTACATGAAGGAAGAAGATTCCATGAATAATTTTTTGACAAAGATCAAAGATTTGAAGGACAAGTTGATTTCTACTGATCAAGTCTTGCTTGATAGTTCACTTGTGTAGACTATTATGAATGGTCTTCCAGATTCATGTCAGAGTTTTGCTTCAACTCTTCAATTGATGATGAAAGGCAATCCAAATGCCTTTACATTTGAGGAGTCAATCTCTGTTTTGTTGCAAGAAGATCAATCTAGGTAGAACAGGTCCATTATGCATGTTGTAGATCAAGCTTTCCTGACTAGTCAGAAGGGAAAAGGTAAATGGACCTCTTCTACTAGTAGGGAGAAATCTAGCAATTCTGCACAATCAAAGCAAGATGACAAAGGCGAGAAGAAAATAGAACAGCAAAAATTGTTTTGCAAATATTGTAAAGGAAATGATCATGTCATAAAGAGCTTTCCAAAACTGACTGCTAAAGATTCAAGGAAGAAAGAGGCTTGAATGATTGTTGTAGAGGCCTTTACACCCAAAACAAAGTCTGCTAATCTTGTGCAGAATGAAGAATGGGCATTTACAATGTTTGCAGTTATGACCCATCTTCTCATGAATAGTTTATGTCTAAAGTAGACTCATATGTTTGGTACTTTGATAGTGGGGCAACCAAACATATAACCTTGCAGTGTAGTTTCTTCACTTCACTTGAGCTTACCCCTACATGGAATACTATCACATGCACCAACAACTCCTCTTATCCTGTCATGGGATTTGGTAAGATCATTATGACTACTATTGATGATAGTTCTTTTATGTTGTCGGATACTTTATTTGTGCCAGGTATCAAGAAGAGTCTGTTATCCGTTTCAGCTTTAGCCAAGATTGGCTTGGTTGTGAAATTTGTTGATGACAGATGTACAGTTCATGATATGTCAAATGGAAATGTGATTATTGCTTCTGGCATTTTATGTCGTGGGTTGTATAAGCTCATAGACTATGAAAAATCTATGAATGGTTCAACATGTACAATACAAGATTCTCAGGATTTGTCAAATGCAAAGCTTTGGCCATCTAAATTTTGCTAGTTTGCTACGCCTACAAAAATATGAAATGGTGTCATCTCTACCCAAACTTGAGGCACCTGGTAAACATGTATGTGAAGGTTGTATTTTGGGCAAAATACAATGTTCCTCATTCTGAAAAGATGTTTCAGTTCAAGCTACTTAGAAATTGCAGGTTGTTCACAATGATGTCCTTGGTTGTATGTGGACACCCTCTTTTGGAAACTATCTTTACTTTGTGACTTTCATTGATGGTTTTTCCAGGCATGCATGGGCATATCCATTAAAAGCAAAGTCCGAAGTGTTTATGTGCTTCCAACAGTTTCTGGTTTTGGCTCAAAATCTATCAGCATGTAAAATGGGCACCCTCCATTCTGATCAAGAGGGGAATATATGTCTTCTGATTTTAATGTGTTTCTAGCTAAAGATGGGATAAATGTCACTATACAGTGCCATATACACCTCAATAGGATGGAGTTTCTAAACAGAAGAACATGTCACTCATGGAGATGGCGAGGTGTACAATCAAGAGTTAGGCTTTACCACATAATTTTTGGCTTGAGGTTGTTATATGTGCAGCATATGTACTTAACAGGTGTCCCACTAAACTATTGCAGTCTATCACTCCATATCAGGCTTGGCATGGTTGCAAGCCATCTGTTGCTCACCTGCATGTTTTTGGTTGTCTAGTATATGCATTAGTGCCTGAAGAAAAACGCAAGGAATTGCATGATAAAACAATGAAATGTACTTTTGTTGGGTACAAGTATGAAAGCAAAGGCTATCATCTATATCATCCATAGACTAAACACATTTTGGTTAGCCGTGATGTTGTTTTTGTGGGAGATGCTATTCAACCATTACTTTCATGTACTAAGGAGACATCAGTTAGCTCCAAAGACATGTATGACACCTTGCTACCTCTTTTTACAAGTGGACAGTCTGGTGGTGGACCATATAAGGCAATTGTTCAGACTTTACATGTTTCACGTGATGATGCAAATCATTCCATTTATGATGTAGATTTACATGATGCACTTGTTGATGAGAGAACTGATATAGAGGAGGAAAAAACTATGCCTAAATGGTTGGTGCAGACTTTGTGAGATAGCAAATTAGATGCACCTCTGTCATATCGTACTCTTTCAGGCTCTCACGGTGCTGCTTTTGCATGAAATTGCTATGCTATGGCTAGCTTTAGTCTATGTGATGAGAATGAGCCTATTTCATTTGATGAAGCACAAAATTTTGAAAATTGGATGGCTGCTATGGAATCAAAATATGATGCTATTATGAAAAATGGTACATGGTCTTTATGTGACTTGACTCCTGGCAAGAAGGCCATTGGCACTAAGTGGGTATACAAGCTAAAGCATAAGCCTCATGGAAGAGTTGACAGGTATAAGGCTAGGCTTATTGCGAAGGGTTATGCTCAAGAAAGAGGCATTGATTTCAATGAGACATTTGCTCCTACATGCCGAATGACTATTGTTCATAGCATCTGTGCACTTGCAACTCATCATGGTTGGAATTTTCATCAATTGAACATTAAAAGTGTATTTCTGAATGGCACCTGCATGAAGAAGTGTATGCTTTTTAGCCCCATGGCTTTATGTAGAATGGGCATGAAAACCAAGTGTGCACGTTGAAAAAGGCATTATATGGTTTGAAGCAAGCACCACGTGCTTGGAATGAAAAGATACATGCCTACTTGATTGCACATGGTTTTGAGAATAGTCGAACTGAGAGAACCTTATATGTTAAGCGAGCAAAGCATGTGCTTCTGATCATTGTTGTGTATGTTGATGACATGTTGCTCACTGGTCCTCATGAGAAGCACATTGCTAATTTTTGGGCTGATCTACATGCCTCATTTGAGATGTCAGATTTGGGCTTCACATCGTTATTTGGTCATTCATTTTATGCAAGTTGATGGCGGACTATCTCTTTGTCAAACAAAATATATTGATACATTATTGCAGTGTTTTGGCCTTGAAGACTGCAAACCTATTGCCACTACTATGGAGGCAAGCTTATGATTGAGTCTTCATGATGTTGGAGATTCATTTGATGTTGTTCTCTATCAGCAGGCTGTTGGATGCTTGATTTACTTATGCATTACTCGACTAGACATTTAGTTTGTTGTCTCACATATGAGCAGGTTTATGCATTGCCTAGGTGTCAAGCATGGAAGGTGAACAAGCGCATCTTTCGCTACTTGAGTGGTACTTGGCTTCTTGGATTGTTTTATCCCAAGGGGATCACAACCATCAGATTTACATGCATTTTTTGACTCTGATTGGGCTAGTTGCTATGACACTTGTGTGTTCGCCCGTGTTTTTTGCTTCATGCTTGGTAGCTCATCCATAGCTTGGTCAAGCAAGAAGCAGCCTACTGTGACCACTTCTAGTTGTGAGGCTGAGTATGGGGTAGCTTTCATAGTGATTGTTGAGCATGTGTGGCTCACATGCCTTATAGTTGATTTGGGAGTTGGTGAGTCTTTTGCCACCACCATCTTCATTGAGAGTCAGAGTGCATTGGCAATTGCGAGGAACCTTGTGTTCCATGCTCACACTAAGTGCATTGAGGTGAACTATCATTATGTCAGGGAGACGTTCTCTACTAGAGAGATCAGTTTGGCATATGTACCCACTGTAACATTGCATATCCTTTCATAAAGGCTCTTCCTAGAGAGAAGTTTGAAGCTTTTCGCAAAGCTTTGGGCTTACGTACTTTTGTGGATTGATTTCGCATAGTTTGACACTTCCTTATACTTGAGTGCCAGCTCCTTGTTCATCGCATCACTCCCACAGGGGATTTGTTGATGTACTTAGGTAGTGACATGTGTGAACACACTAGGACCGTCGGGGCACTTTTTTCCTCTTTAGGATGGTTTTTTCCCTTGGCTTGTATATACGCTTATAGCCCTAATGGGTCACTTATCTTTGTACATTCTAGTTTTAATACAAACAATATTGTGTGTTGTGCTCCAAGCTTCTTCTTCTTCTTCCTTTTGCTATTCACGTGCTTCCACAAACCTCAAACTCCAACACTTCCACCTTCTTTTCCTTTTCCTCGATTGATTTTTCTATGTTCCTTCAAATTCGATTGATTGGCGAATTTCTTCCATAGGTGGGAAACTTCATGATCCATCATGGGTTGATTCATAGAAGCATCCAATTTCATGAAGGGAGGGATTTCCTCTTCTGTTTTTCTCCACCTCTATTCTTGAACTTTGGCCCATAAATCATATGGCTAGTTGGCTTCCACTTCAAGAATCACAAAGTTGATTTCCATGGTCTCTAATGCCGATTTTTCTTCCATTTCCTTAGTTGGTTCTTGTTTCTTCTGTTTTGAACTAGAGTTGCTTAAAAATCCTTGGAATGTCTCTTATGGGAATGTTATCTAAAGGAGATTTGGTGTTGTTTGTTCTAGTGTAGTATGAGCAATTTCAATTAGTTTCTTATATATTTGTAACCTTTCTTTCTCGACATCTCCTCTTGGGTAACTGTGGTCATGTTGCTCTAGACTAGGTCCTATCTCTGCTAGAATAATAAGATTTTTGCCACATCTTTAAGTCTTTAGGCATAGGATATAGTAGAATTGATCCTGCCTGGTCCTTCGTTTGTTCTTCCTTCACCACATTCATATTTTGTTTGAATCGACTAGAGGGATTGGCTTCAATTTGAGGTGGTGGGTGATAGGGCATTGTGCATTCTCTAATGAAGTGGTCTCCTCCTCATCTATATAACATGGTCCTCTAGGTGGAGGTGGTCTACATGGAGCTTGAGCTTTAGGTGCTCTATACATTAGATTGGTGTAACCTGACCTGTAAGAGTTTCCATAGCCATCATGTTCATAATATTGTTGCTCATAGGAGGATTCATACTATGAGATTGTGGATATAGACATAAAAATCTCAATAGATTTGTTCATAGCCTTGATTTAGGTTTTTTGAGCTGACAAGTGGGATCATAGGTACTACCACTCTTTTTTATTTCTCTTTCGATTGTGTAAAATTCATCTAGAACCATATTTTGAGGGTGTGGGGGCTTCTATTCTAGCAATGGTTGAGGTTGAGTATATCCTTGATACTCATAAGGCCTTTGGGCCATGGGTGCTCCTTGATATGGAACATATCTTAGAGCCTCCTTGACTTGAGGGTGTGGGGGCTTCTATTCTAGCAATGGTTGAGGTTGAGTATATCCTTGATACTCATAAGGCCCTTGGGCCATGGGTGCTCCTTGATATGGAACATATCTTAGAGCCTCCTTGACTTGCTCTCTAGGTTGGTCAAAGGCAAAGGATGGGCTAAGACAAGCATAGTCGAAGGAAGGCTTCATTTCTTCAAAGAAGAGGACACGAGGAAGCAACAGTCTTCAAAGAGGAGTATGTAATTTTTCTCATGGACCAAAGGATGGACAATGGCTCTTCCCGAGGATCAATGGAAGGACATAGCTAATTGGGAGATAAGTATTTTCTAAGTTTATGTTTTCATTTCAATACTTGCTTTATTCATCGCTTTCATGTAGCTTACATCTAAATATTATCGAAGCATGGTAGTAGTCTTCATTTTTATAATGATTATGCAAGTGCTACAAATTCAATGAAAGTTAAATGGACATAGAAGTATTGGGAAACACATCAAGCACTTGTATGCATCTAAAAGTTCATGCCCAAAAAAGAATGATTGTTGGTGCATTCTCCTTTCAAAAGAATGTTTTCATGCACAATACACATTTTCTTCTTGCTTGTAAAAGGTATAAGATGCACTCAAGTTTGTGCACATGTATATTTATATATTTTTGAAAGGTAGCAAGTACATTGTTTGTGCATGGATGCTTGGATGCATGCATAGCAAGCTCGAGAACTACTTGATTTAAGTTTGGTGCATGAAAAGGAAAACACATGCAAACACATGATTGCACTCACATGCGTTTGCATGCAAGAACATGCATTGGCATATGAAGAAGCATGGTTTTTTGTTGATTTTTTGCTAAGTAGTTGAAAAAATGTACTTTCCTAAACGTTACCTACTTTTTCTAACTTGATCTAGACAATTACGGAAAATGGAAAACTAGTTAGTTGCAAATCTCTTAGCCGCTATGCAACTCAAGTAGCTAGTTCACTTTTTCTTGAAAGTGATACTGAGGTATCACATATTAGGAGTCTTGTTTGGGAAAAGTAGGCTCGCTGGAAGTCAAGAGCTCAATTTTCTTTCTCACTTGAATGACAAGAAAATAGGGCTACTCGCAAATTTCCTTAATGACTCTAAGTATAGGAACAAACTTAAAGAATCCTAATGACAACATTCGATGTAAAAATTCATGCATCCAAGTAGGATTATTTGGAATGCTCTTATTTGATTCTATCCCAAGATGTGATAGAAATCAAATAAAATCCAATGGAGCTTAAACTAATTGAACTTTTAAAGTTCAAAAGGTATTTGAAATGTTCCAAATTTGTAAAAACCATAGGGTATTTGAAGTTTTCACTTTGAATTCATCATAAGGAGTGATGAAAATATGAGAAGTGATTCAACCTTAGCATCAATTAAACCTGAACATTCAATAGATGGATGCTAGGCTCCATGATTGCATCTCTGGTAATGATGCAACTTACTAATCAAGCATGAAAACTTGAAAGAACTCTTCCTTTTAGAAGGATTAGATAGTTAATTTTTGGTTTCATTTAAGCTATTTGAAGCTTCAAGAGGAAACCAAAGCAAACAATCTTTTTGAAATGAGATAAGTTCCTAAAGACATGGATCGAACTGTGAACTTTTCATTAGGAATACAAAGTTCCAAGATATGGATCTCCAATTCATGAACTTTTCCTAAACAAGCTATAAAGTTCAAAATTATGTATTCATAGTAGATTTATTATTGGATCAATCATCAAAAGATGCTTGGACTTTAAAAATAATGACATCTAAAGATTGACCAATAATAATAAATCTTGTATCAAACTCAAGAACAAGAATCAATATCACATAAATGAAAGTTCTAGCCAAACTTTCACAGTGGAATGGAAAACCATATTCTAAAGATGATATTTATCCTCTAGTTTGATACTCAGGAACATGAACATAACTGAATCAGTAGAGCTTCTAGATATTTTTTGAAAGTCTAATAATTTCTTTCAAATATTCTTTTTGCATTACAAAAGATTCCAAGATGAATCATTTGCTCAGGTTATTTTATTCCCTAGAATGAATCTCAAGTCCTTGAAGAATAACATTCTCCCAAGTAGTGAGAATGAAATTCTTCAAACTCATTAGACAACAAGTAGTTCCCCAGAAGTCCCAAACCATTAGAAGTGGTACTTAAAGTCCAGTGGTTGATATCACCTGGTGGTGTATCAAAGATTCTTAGCTTTATAATCTAAAAGGCATTACTACATGCTTGGATTTGAGTAGGGGAAAGAACTCTAAAATCCCATGGGTAAGCAAAGAAGATTTCGATAGTTCAAAGATCTTAAAGATAAAGAATAAGTCTTTATGTTTGTCACAAGGTCAACAAGCCTTGATCAAGCTTGGCAAGGTTTGTAATCCAAGATAATTGCGATTGGAGCTACTATGAAGTTTTGCCCAAGTATTGGAAATCAAATTTGTTTTGGAATTTTTTCACTTCTATTTATCCAATGGCAAAGTGTGACAAGAGTAAGCTTTTCCAAGTCTGAACAGAGCGAAATATTCCAAGTATGTATTCTATGACCGTGTCGATGGTAATTAAGTCTGTGGAAGGTACAACATAAAGTTTACCTATCCTTAAAGGGATTTTGGTATAATCCAAAAAGCATAAGCAGATTCTTAGACTTAAGCAGTAGAGAGATTTCTATAAAGTCCCGATTGGGATAGGTACCTAAGACATCGATAAGAATGGAATCCAAAGATAAGAAGTAAAAAGCTCTTGTTGCTACAAATTGTTCAAGAATAAACCAATTGGACTTGAAATTGTGAAAATTCAAGTTCTTGGAATTATAACTGGTTTTCATTTGAAAACCTGAGCAAAGAAGAATAGATATTCTATCAAGAGGTTTTCCAGTTTCCACGGTAAAAGCACGAGATCGTGAAAATGGTTGTGTGAAAGAATAAAAACCTAGAATATCAAGTTCGAGATAATGCCTGCAACTTCAATTTTTTTAAAGAGTTGAAGTGAAAAGGTACTCTATCAAGATATTTTTAGACTTTAGGATAAGGATCACCCACACATTAATGTGAATATAAAATAGGGTGGTATAGGACACCATATTTTATACTCAAATTGATGTAGGAAAGATGGTATGGGACATCAGACCGTGGGATGATAATTATCTTTTAGTCCTAGAATGGATTTTGAAGTTAGATTTGATCTTCAAGGGAATTAAAACTTTTAAAGGGAGAAGTTTAAATTCAAGGAGGATAGTATAATGATCTCCAAATACTTCAAGATCAAGGAAGTAGAAGATATGAAGTTGGTAACTTCGAAGATCTTCTTTTTCAAATAAAGACTTGTTCTTATTTGAATTATGAAACACTTCAAGATTAAGTGTTGTTGATAAAAAATATTTTCTACATTTCCAAAGAAGGACTTTGACATTGAAAATGATCCTTTCAACTAAGCAATAGATTGACTAAGTCAAGCACCAAGTTCCTAGTGTAACTCGGTAAATTCAATCTTTTGACTCAAAAGTAATGCACAAGAATTTCATTCCTAGTAGTTGTCATAAAATATTGAATATAAGCATGAACTTAGTCTCAAGTGAAGCATTATTTGAATAAAAACAAATCAATAGAACCTCAGTGGGTCGACACACTGATGTTCGATACCACACTAGTATCTTGTGGTTGGATGATGTTTAGATTTACTATATGAATCTTTTTGAGAATCGAGTTCCTTTCTCTTAAAGATAGAAAAAATAAATGCTTTAATACCTTGTTGAAATAAATCATTAAAAAGTTAAAGTCTTGGGTCATCAAGTATTTGACTCATAGCAAGTTTATACCTTAGAAGTTTGAATTAGGTATACATAGTTTTAGTTATTTCCTTCTGCTTTCCAAATCTTTTGGAATTGACTCAGATGTGGTATCTGACAAAAGTCCAGGTTTAGCTGATTGGAACTAGATAACTAAATTAAACATCCCAGATAGATGTTCTCTACAAGAACCCATTCAATCTTCAAAAAATGATAAGTCCAAGATTGAATTATTCATTTGGCTTTGCTTCTAGTTACTAGCATAACTCTCCCAACTTTCTAGAGTTCAATACACTCTAGAATAGTGAAGTTAGGAATTGCTCATAAGATTGAAAATTCCCAAGAACTTTTAGCTAAAGTCTTTGAAAAAAGTGCCCTAAGTTGGACAATTTTCATTTTGAATTTGACTTGATCAAGATATAGTAAGGTTGACTCAAAGTAAATGGAGAACTTTCTCCTACAATTTACATAGGATTTTCAAGCCCATTAGGACAAAGTAGTCCTCCAGTCAGGTGAAAAAATCAAGTTACTATTGGATGGGAATAAACTATTATACAAATATCCAAGTTAGATGTTTGGATCAACCAACCTTCAAGTTATCCAAATCAAATTCATATTCTCAAAGTCTTGTGAGGGATAAGAATCCTGCCTTCATTACTAAGTCCATGCACTAGTTATGCCCAAAAATGGACTACTGATTTGAATCCATCCATTTCATATGTTTGTGCCTAGATTGCACATAGAGAAACAATGAAGTGGCTAGGGATATTTTTAGATCCACCCTTATTATTCATTCACTACTTTGTACTTTGACCAGTTCATCAAATTATAAAGCTAGATGGTGCTTTGAATCATTTGGGCAAGGATCCCACCACAGAGATGAGACATGTTCTTCTAGTTTTAGAACATGACCGTGTTCTTCAAGTTTAAGAACTTGAGGCTTGGGGGTTGTTTATGGTTAATATATGTAGCTTTATTTTCAAGGACAAAAATCTTTCTCAAGGAGGGAAGAATGTGATAAAAGTCTATGATCTAATGGTCCAACCAAGGCAAACATATCTAAAAATGGACAGCGTTTGGTCACTCATGTGTATGGCCAAAGACCTCAAGACTAGACTTAAGCATAAATCCATGTGGTCTCTTAAATAGCTGATCCACTTAGCCTAGTGGTTAAGTCCCAAGGTTGTGAAGGGGGAGGTCTTGGGTTCAATCCCATGAGGAGCATGGGAAGAGAGTTTTTCCCAAGGAGCTCTAGAGCCTTCTAACTCAAGTTAATGTGAGTTAACTTGGCTCTAGTAAGACTTAACTCAAGTGGCGAGTCCACCAAACACTAGTGGACTCTAGTCGAAGGTATTAAAGTAGTGGTCGAGATCACTCCAACCATTAGTAGACCCTAGTGGAAGATATTAAAGGAGTGGAGGAGATTGCACCAACCACTCGTAGACTGTAATGGAAGATATTAAAGGAGTGGAGGAGATTGCACATGCACTTGTGGACTCTAGTTACATTTGTGGCCCTTGTTGATTCGAGAAGCTATAAATACAAACATAAGGTTGGGAGGAGATTCATCTCTCTAGCATGTAATGGTCGTAATTTGTCAGTATCTTACACGTGGTACTTGCTTCAAACCATATAATTCCTTTTTCAACCTGCACACTTTGTTTTCATGACCTTTCTACACAAAACCATGAGGATCAAATACATACACTTTTTCATGTAAGTCATCACTTAGAAATGCATTTTTAATTTCCCATTGATGTACATTCCAACCATGATAAGCTACAACTACACAAATCCTATGAATAGTGGCCATTTGTTAAGTGGGTGCAAAGGTCTCATCAAAATCAATGGCTCTCTCTTGAGCATAACCATTTGCAACAAGCCTAGCCTAATACCTCTCAATTGCTCCAAAAGGCTTACATTTCAACTTGTATCCCCATTTTAGTGCCAATAGCCTTTTTGCATGGAGGAAAAATCACATAAATATTGGGTACCATTCTTCATAATAGCATCATATTTTGATTGCATGACAACCATCCAATTTTTAGAGTTTTGTACTTCATCAAAAGAAAAATATCCATTCTCATCACAGAGACTAAAGGAAGACATTGCATAGCAATCTAATGCAAAGGAAGGAGTATGAGAGGTTGAACGAGCATGATATGATAGAGGTAGTGCATCTAATTTTCTATCTCTCAAAGTCTACACAAGCCATTTAGGCATAGTTTTTTCATCCTCTTATCAACGAGTGCATCATGTAAATCTGTATAAGAAATGAAATGATGTATATCATCATGTGGAACCTATAAAGGTTGAGAAATTGCCTCATTTGGACCAACACTTGAATCTCCACCTATAAAAAGAGGCAGCAAAGTGTCATATACATCTCTAGAGCTAACTAGAGTTCCCTTGGTACATGAAAATGCATCTAATTTGCGGATGACATAGATAATAGCCTTTGCTTTTAGAACTATACCCAACAAAAATATATTTCACTAATTTATCATCCAATTTCTTACATTGTTGTTCAAGCGCTAATACATATGCCAAACAACCAAAGACATGCATTGGCTTGCGACCATGCCAAGCCTCATATGGAATGATAGATTGCAATGCTTTGGTGGGGCACATGTTAAGTGCATATGCTACACACATAACATCCGCAAGCCAGAAACTATGTGGTAAAGCCTGATTTTTTATCATACACCTCTGAGATTATACAAGCCATGGCATAAAATGCAAGAAGCAATAATAACATTGCCATTTAAGAGATCATGAACTATACAACTGTCATCAATGAATTTGACAACAAAGCCAATCTTGGCTAATGTTGAAACAGAAAACATATTTTTCTTGATCCCTAGTATATACAAAGCATCTGATAATGTGAAAGAACTACCATTAGTAGTAGTCAAAATGATCTTACCAACTCCCATTACATTACAAACGTTGTTAGTGCATGTGACAGTATTCCCTATAGGGGTAGGCTCAATGGAACTATTGAAACTATGCTATGACGTAATATGTTTGGTTTCCCCACTATTAAAGTACCAAATATCTGAGTCTACTGCAAACATACATTGCTCATGAGAAGATGGGTCATAGCTGCATAGAGTGGTAAATGCCCATTCTACATTCCAAAGAATATTAGCAAACTTTGGTTTAGGTGTAAAGGGTTCTGCAACAACCATTCCAACCTCTTTCTTTTTGCCTCTTCTGCAGCTAATTTTGGACAACCCTTTATAACATGATCATTTCTCTTAAACTATTTGCAAAACTGTTTTTGTTTTTCTATTTTCTTCTCATCTTTGTCTTCCTTCTTTAACTGTGCAACATCAACAGATTTTTGCTTAATAGTAGGTGAGCTCCATTTACATTTGCCCTTCTAACTAGCTAGGAAAGCTTGATCTGCAACATGCATAATGGACCTATTTTGCCAAGACTGATCTTCTTGCTACAAAACAAAGACTAACTCCTCAAATGTTAAAGCATTTGGATTGCCTTTCATCAACTCAAGAGTAGAAGAAAAACTCAGATATGAAACTAGAAGACCATTAAGAACAATTTGTACAAGTGAACTATCTAGCAAGACTTCATGAGTAGAAATCAATTGCTCCTTTAGCTCTTTGATCTTTGTCAAGAAACTATCCATAGAATCTCCTTCATTCATATGCTCACTCTCCAATTGTCTTCGGAGGTAAACAACACGAGCCTCGTTTCTTGCCTAGTATATCCCAAGCATCCTTTACTGTTTTGCAAGAGTGAATGTGAGGGATAATGGCACGTTTGATAGACAAATTTATCAATGCATGTGCTTGAGCATTTCTGCCATCCCAACAAAGTTGCTCTACAATAGGTGCAACAACATGAACAAGAATTTGAAAATCATTATCTTCAACACCATCTTCATCACATTCAATAACTATATTTGGAGGTGTACTAGGATGTTTTCCAAAACCCTACACAATATTCCATAGTCCTTTTGCTACCAATACATTATGCATCATATATTCCCACAATAGGTAGTTGGTACCATCCAAACTATTCTCAATAGTCAATATACAAAATACATCATTCCTTTCAACCATGGCCACGACTAAATGCCTTATTTAGAAAAAATATTTTAACTTGAAAAGTTGAACAAAACCACCTTCTTGAGCTCTGTTAAACATGTGGTAGACTTTGAGGCGTTTGTACTAGCAAAAAAAAAAACATGTATATATGTTTGGCACAAAAGGAAAAAATTACCTACACAAGCATTGATATAGTGCATTCGGAGGCCGAAACGAGCTCATATCAAAATTTCAACTCAATGCAACGCAACTATTTTGAACTCCGAATTGCCCTAAGTATGCTTGCTAATTTTATTGTGATTTTGGGACTTTGACCAGAGGGGTGTTGACAACATCTTACATGAAGCAACGACCTGCTCTAATAGCAATTGTTGGAGTTTGAGGTCCATGGAAGCACATAAACAACATAGGGAAGAAGAAGAACCTTGGAGCACAACATAAGATTGAATGAATTACCAAGTGAATGTAGAAAGTAAGTAACCCATTAGGATTATAGGCATATATACAAGTTGGAGGAAAAAAACCCTAAGGGAAAAAAATACCCCCTCGATCCTAATTGTGTTCACACACATCACTAGCGAAATATATCAAGAGTACAAAACATCTAAAGAATCCTCCCCTTTCTACTGAAAATGGAAGATGAAACTAGTTTTCAGCCCTTAAAAGATATAGGTAGGTTCTCTATTGCATACTCCTAAAATTTATATATTTTTAGAAAGGTACAAAATGTGTTGAAACGTAAAGTTTTATGGAGCTTGAGGTTTATGAAAGTGCTAGAGGGAAATAGTTAAGCTAAGACCAACAGCGAAGTCCACCCATTTCACTAATCCATAGGTAGAAGGCATGCACGTACATTCAATTGGACTGAGGAAAAGTGATTTGGGCAAGGATTTTGATTCCTTTACTTTTAGATTAAGGGAGTAGTAATCCTTATCCCATTATAAGAAACGAATCTAAAGAGAGAGATGACCGTGCTGCAAGTATAGACTATGGTGCATGGGGGAATACTCCACATATAATATTTTTACTCATTTTCGAGGACAAGAATGGGTGGAAGGATGTTGGATATTTCACAGGTCGAGATGTTAAATATATGGATTCTAAAATTTAGAATATGATGTATATTTTCCTTGATTTACCCTTGGAACATGCTTGAAACTTTGGGTTGAACCCTTGGTATATTTATTCATATGAGCTCCTAATTGAATGGTTGTGAAATTTAGGATTGATTTATCCTAAGATGTGGAAATCTTAATCTTTCAAGAAGCTTCTCTAGGTGTCAACTTGGGGTGCACATGAGAGAAGAATCCTCATTTGGTTTAGACAGCATGTGATAGACCTTGGGAAATCAGAAAGCATGTGATCACCCTTGGGAAAGTGTCCATAAGAGGACCACTTGGCCAGACCCAAGGATATGCAACCCCTTGACCTGGAGTTATATATATATATATATATATATATATATATATATATATATATATATATATATATATATATATATATATATATATATATATATATATATATATATATATATATATATATATATATATATATATATATATATATATATATATATATATATATATATATATGTGTGTGTGTGTGTGTGTGTGTGTGTGTGTGTGTATATATATATAGAGAGAGAGAGAGAGAGAAAGAGAGAGAGAGAAAGAGAGGGAGAGAGAGGAAGAGTTGGATGAGTGAAAAGATACTCTCTCTTGCCATGGTGCTCTTGCTAGATAGTTTTTTATTTGAGTAGTTTCATTGGAATTTGTAGTTATTGGTATTTTATTAAAGTTACACTTGGCTAGAGCCATATAAAAGATGGTTGAGAAGAGAGTAATTCATGATCTCTCATGTGTGGATAGAGGTAAAATAATTGGTGCGAAGTGTTTCTATAAGCTAAAAAGTAAGTTTTATGGGGCAATTGATCACTACAAGGTTACAATCATAAGCTTTGCTATTATGTGCCGTAAGAAAACCTTCATAGCATATGCACTCGCAACTCATAATGGTTGAAGCCGTATAATGGGATGTTATAACCTCATCTATGGAAGGGTTTTACGTGAATAAGTATATGTTTTAAGCATTTGAAGTTTGAAGAATTTCGAAAAGTTTTCAACTTCATCATTTTTATGGGTTAGTTCGTAACCCATACGGCTTGACAATTTCTTATACATGAGTGGCAATTCTTTGTACAATACATCAATTCTTTCGTTGGTTACTTATAGTCCACAAAGCTTGGCAATTTTTTATACATGATTCCAAGTTCTTTGTTCACTACATCACTCCTAACAAGAGTTTATTATTACCTTTTTGAGTTTCTTAGTACATTTTTGTAGTGAAGTGATGGAGCAAACCTACATCTACCAAAAGATATTTCATGATTACAACCTTATAATTAATTAATGTTGAAATAGTTTGATTAAAATAAAAGAAAATATTTTTATGATTAGCTTCTCAACGACACTATGGAACACTATTAGAGGGGAAACCCTCTGGAAGATTTGGAGGGAGCGATGTGCCTACAATTTTGGACACCCTCCAATAGAGTGGTCAATTGAGAAGTCTTTGTTCCTCCTTGGCAAAAGAATATATAACTGCAAGAGCTCCCCACCCTTTAGGCATCATAAAATGTTTCTCATCGAGAACAACAAGCTTAAACCCAAGTGGGCACCCCATGAGGGGGACGAGAGGGTTATTGACCTCCTTTGTAACATTCTCTAGATCCGCAAGCTCTACCCCTACTTTGTGGGATTCGGGGGGTCCCAAGGGCACTAGTCCCGTTCACTCATATCATTTTCTTCCTTTTTTTTAATTAAAAATCAAGAGAGTAGGCCAAGGCCAAATTTCCTTTAAAGAAAAAAAAAAGAGAATATTAAAGAAAAATACAAACTCTAGTGAGATTCATGTGAATTGCTTCTAGAATAAGCTTCTACAACAAGGATGTCAAGGAGGTAATTGAGGCACACTAAGCCACATGGTTCCGATTTTCGATTTCCAACTTGAGACACACCAAGCCACATGGTTCCGTATGTGCTTATGAAATCACATACATGCATCTATGTAATGCTCCCCAATGGCTGCCTAGTTCTAGAATCATACGCCTCTTCTCATTGAGCTGATCACTTTGATCTTGATAGGGATGGCCAATCGTAGAGGTAATTGTCAACATGTTGCACCAAGTGTTAACTCACAAGAACAAACACCTTGTTTGTTATCTTTCTTCTCAAACTATTTTATATACATACAATAGTTTTTTGAGTTGTATAGTTTTTTGAGTTGTATTTCCATTATAAATTCTCGAAGGGATAGTTTTGCGCATTAATAATTTATTTATTATTTCTATGAACATGGCCCACCCGTCTTCAAGATATATTTTTTTTTTCATAACAAAATAGCCTTGCAACTAGTTTAATTCCTAGTAATTTGATTCCGAGTAGCCTTCCAATCTGGATGAAGTTACTAGGTGATGAAGTAGTCTGATTTCTAGTAATCTTAATCCAAGTTGGATGAAGATCCTGGAATATTTTTTTTCCTAAGTTTGCAAAAACACAATAAGAAATTAGACAGTCAACTTGACGCTTGTAAAGGTTGTTGGGAATACAATTAAGACTTACAATAAATTTTAAGTTTTTCTTTTTGAAAGTACAAGAATTTGAAATGTCCAGTGAGTGGGACTTGAACCCGAGCACTTTGCCCCATGGCGTTCAAGGCATACTGCTACACCACACCTGTTTGGATGACGTGATGCAAAAAATGAGGGAAAGTGGTAGATTCTTCTCAATGCTTTGCATTGCTCTCTCTACTCCACTTTGCCTAATCTTATTTCTTACTGACGGTCGTAACATGGCATTGTGTCCTAAACATACAATTCTATAAAGGCACAAGGATATTTAATGGCAATAGAGAGACAAGAAAAGGAATTGTTTCCTTAATTCTAGACGAGGCCCAACCAACAACCAATGCATATAAGTATACCTACTTCAAGAAAGATTTCACAGAGTCAAATGGTATATTGAATGCTTATGATTGTGAAAACAAAGAGCATGCAGACCAAAGTCATCACACCATTTTAACAAAGACACACCAAGGCAACAGCAGGCATGGACATGTAGGAGAAATTAAATATTTTATTACAATAAATGAATACACTTAGGTCTTCTGATACATTTTTATGTGTTCAATGTGAGCGATGTTTGATATATCCACTTTATAGCATCACAAGCAGACCATGAACAAATTTAATGAAATGGTAACAGACTAAGTCGCTCATTCACATGGCAAGACATGATCTATGCACTTCAAATTAAATGTTACTTTGCGCCATCTCCGCGTTTCAGTCACACAAGGTGCTTCTGATGAGCTGCTCCAGGCATTTCTTTCGCCTCTTCATGTTTACTTTGCCGGGAGAGGTGCTACAGTCGAATACCTTTCTTTCTGCATCCCTTCCGCTCTTCATGATCAGCCAGAGAAATCGCCATTGATGGTGTGCATCTACTCCCTCAGACATTTGTAAACTACATATTTTCAGTATGCACTTCATATTGCTCAATACAAAAAGAAGCATGATGAATCTACCTAAGGCCCTCAAAGTTTTTCTGTGACTATGCATCTGCGCATAACTAATTGATAAATCATCAATCATATATACATATCATCAGACTATCATCTCTTCCGAGTTCATATCATCTCTTCCAAGTTCAAAAGAAGCAGACACTCAATATGGAAGGAACTCCTCGACACTAGAATCGCAATGTTTACAAGTTCATTGATATGATGTAACAGGTCCTGTGCGTATACAAACATCAAATGGACGTAGAGGGATGTATACCTCCAAAAACTTACGCCAAACTCATCTGTGTTTCATCTACACATTACCTGTAACTACGAAACTCATCGTCCTGTTGTAAGAATCGATGTTGGAAAAGATTGAGATCCTTCATGGATACACTTGCGGGAGATGGAGATCAACCATCAATCCTACAATACGTCATATCATTGTTGAATATGAGGAGAAGAGCAAATGCTGGTCATCTGTTCACGTAGGGCGCTCAGCTCCATCTCCTGTCTTTGGATTGATCACTTGTGTAGTCCGGCCTGAATCGTACCCTTTTACACATGAATGTCGACAATGCATGGACATGCATGCAGATGCAATGGCGCATGCGTCGTCGACTTCCTCGCCTCTGCAAAGGAAGAAACACGTAAAATCTCTGCAAAGCGCGAAGCTCTCAATGAAGCATCAGCCCTTGACTCTGCAGTTCAGACAGAAATTAGTGACGATGGCCCTTCATCCAGGCCCTGGATCATTGAACTGAGAAAAGTCTGGCCAGCCAGAGGACGAAGGATAAAGGAAGCCGCTGTCGGGAGCGCCGCAGCCGCCGTTGAACAACCCTTCAGAAATGAACTGCCAGTCGTACTGGCTCGCCTGCCCTTCTGCCTCCTTCTCCTGCTTAACAGCATCTTGTGAATAGCAAGCATCAGAAGTAGCAAGAGCGGCATCTCCATTTTCGCGGGTCGATGAAATCGAGCTCGGATCCGGTGAGAAGTAACAGTGGCTGATGACATACGGAGTCGACATAGCTGCAGGAGGTGCTGGTGACCCTTGATTGTTGTACGGAACCGCATAACTACTCGCGAAACCGGAGTAATACTGAGGAGCCTGCGCAGCTTCGGGAAAGAAGCTGGTGCCGAGACTAACTTCGCCATTCGTGTAAGAGCTTCCATGGCTGGAAGAGGCGATGATGTTTGGATGCATAAATCCGGTGAGGTCCGGCACAAGCACTCCTGATGGTTGCGCCTCTGCTGGAGCTTCAGGAACCTGCTGCTGTGACTTCAAGCCGCTGCTAACGGCTGCTTGGGCAGTCAGAGATTGCGCTTGAGCATCCGCGGCGGCAAGCTTCATCTTCGCCCGCTTACTTTTGCGCAACCCACCGCCTACTGGGACGTTCCGCAGGGCTCCGCCCGCCGTCCAGTAGCGCTTGCAGCCCTTGCAGAAGTAGCGAGGCTGAGAGAGACTATAATTGTTGTAGTAGCAGAATTTGGTGTCCATGGAGTCGCAGCGCGGGCACCTAAGCACCTCACTCGGGTGTGGGACCTTGAGGGGGAGGCGGCGTGGCTGATCTGCGGGAGCCGAGGACAACGACGTCGGGGGGAGCTGACGGTCGAGCGTGGGGGCAGCGCAGACGGGCTGCGCAGCTACTGTCGCGTCGGCGATGATGGGTGACTGAACAGCATATGCAGTAGATGCAGGCTGAGCGGAGGAGGATGTCTGTGGCGCGCTTTGTCTCTGCACAGAACCCATCACTCAGAAGGTCAGTCGAAGTGCTGAGTAACTTACACATGAACCAGGAGAACAACAGTACAGTGAGGAAGCGAGGGCATCCATAGTCAAATCAACGACAGCAGAGCTTTGGGAGCCATGTCCCGAGTGATGAGAAAAGCATCTTTGCACCCCTCTTCATTTTCACAGAGAGAGAGAGAGAGAGAGAGAGAGAGAGAGAGAGAGAGAGAGAGAGAGAGAGACCCACAAGAGCACGAGCACCTTCCTGTCGAAATCGACAGGGGAACTTGGAATTGACGACAGATCCTTCCACGTCACATGCTTCATCGCCATAGCCTGGACCACATTCCGGGCTTATTGGACCAGGTCATCGTCCATGTCCATGCTCTGCTCGGCCCTACCAAGTAACAGATATTTTGGCCTTCCAGCTCGGTGTTCCATGGCGCCCAACACAGATATTTCCTGTATTGTCTACCCCCCCCTAAAAACATGACATGCACACTAACACACATAACTACCAGAGATTGATAGTCATTGTCTTCATGGTCATCGCTGTGGGCCAACGAAGACGCACTTCCACTCACAGACAAGCTCACACACATCGCACACTCACTGATTGAAGCGTAATATCTATGCAATGGAGCATCGAAATGCAGAGGACGCCCATTGTCATCTACCCCAAGCTGTAATAGCATGCTGTATATGTCATCTACCTCAAGCTGTAGTAACATGTCCATGAAGATGTCATCTACCTCAAGGCCCATTCATTCACTTACATCATTACAACACAGAAAATCTTTCACATGATTATTCACGAACAGCCATCTTTGTCATTTTCCTTGAGCTCTCTCCCGTGCTATGGTTTCTTTCTCCCGCTGGAGGATTAGTTGATCACGAGTTGTGAATCTGTGATAGTACTTGACAGTTACACCGCACTCATAGTGTTGTCTGAGGTCTCACAGTCTCACTCCGAGTTCACGCCTCTCTCTCACACTCTCCTCTTTCTCTCTCACTCTCTCTCTCTTTCTCTCACATACACACACACGGACCACACAAACAAACAATGGCATGTCATCGTCATAAATCTCTTTCATAGGGCGCTAATGTCCCCACTCAAATCTCCGACAATTTCTCTTACTAGGCGGTAGTATTGTATAGTCATCTAATTTTCACCTTGTAAGGGGCCATCATGCGTTCCTTTCTTCCATATTATGTCGAAAAATATCTCCTTAAACGATGGGCCCATGTTGCACCAACATTGTCAAGAAAAAGACTGAATCAAGGTAAGTTGCTACAATACTTCCATTATGTCCCTTTTCTTCATACAGACCGAGCTTCTTTTTCAATTTTACGTCCCCGGCATTCCTACTAAAAGACCCAGGATGTAAATTTCAAGGCCAAGACAAAATTTTCATTTGAGAAATTTTGACATGTTTCTACAAGGAATATACATATAATATGTATACAGATCTACAAAAAATGACACGCAAATTGCCAATCATAGCTTGTCATTTGATAGAAAGTTTCAAAAAACACCTGTTTTGACAAGCAAAATGCCTATCAATTTTAGGCCCTGAAAACAGCTTCTAGCATAGGTGTTTATGAGAACATAAGTAGCAATAAATATATGTCAATTTATCCACTAATCTATACATACACACAAACATACATGCTCACACATTATATATATATATATATATATATATATATATATATATATATATATATATATATATATATATATATATATATATATATACACACACACACACACAAACGTACATGAATTTATTAGCTCACAACATAACATATCTAAGATGCTTGGTACTCATTTGGGTTTGAGCTTGTTGTTGATCAAAAGGAGGACTTGATGGTGCTTGAAGGGGGGGGATTTCTTACTGTTAACAATCCTTTTGCCAAGGAGGAATAGTGATTTCTCAATCGACCACTCCCTAGGGGGATCACCGAAGTTGAGAGCACATCTTTCCCGCCATATTTTCCACAGGACTTCCCCTCTGATGGCGTTCCAGAGTGCCGCGGAGCAGCCGATCGCTTCTCCCAAAAGGACTTGTTTCCAACTAAGCTGATTTTGAAGTCTGATTTTCATTCCGACCGTCTGCCAGATTCTGTTGGAGTTGGGGCAAGTAAAGAAGATGTGTGGGACATCTTCGATAGATCGGTGGCAGCGTTTGCACCAAGGAGGGATCCCACAAAGTTTGCTAGCCTTATGGTTGGTCCAAATTCCTCGATGAAGAATTTGCCATAAGAGGACAGACTTCTTAATTTCTATAAGGGGGTGCCAGATACCCATGAACTTCATGTCCCACCGAAGCCGCGTCCAAGACAGGCACCACTTCTTGTTGAGGTTGATCTGATGGTCAATCGTTTCTTTGATGTTCGGGATTTTGAATAGGCTACTCCCATTGTGCCATTTGAGACCAAGTGAGTTTGGTGTGTCGTGTCCCATGAGAAGGCGAGTCTTGTGACGATCCCATGCGAGACATCTGCTTTGCAAAGTGTTCCATTCTTCGTACGAGATGTTGATGCCAGGGTCAATATCCTCGAAGTTGATCCAGCTGTTGGTGTCATGTTTCCAGAGGTGTTTCCATTTTTTGAAGCCTTTGTTCCATAACTTCTTGGCATTTTGAATGTTCCAAGACTCCACACTCCGGATGCCATGTATCGGAAACCAGATAGAGTCGTTTTGTCTGATACCTGCCGCCCACTTCCAGTCCTCACTAATTCTTGTGAAGCTTTTGACTTTATTCCAGCCCTTCCAAAGGGAGCACACGAGATTGGAGCCTTTCGGGAAGACGGGGATCGGGGAGAATAGCAGGGTCAAGATGTCAAGATTCTTCCAGTTTGGGAACCCCATGAGAGCCAGCTCATTCTTGTTTCTGAAGATCAGCTTGGCCCACGAGGCCTCCTTATTGCACCAAGCCTTAATCATCCATTTGGCTGCCAGTTTGTTAGCCATACACCCAATGTCCAGGATACCAAGCCCCCCGTTATCTCTAGGGCTAGTGCAGATGGCCCATTTGATTTTAGGCACCCCCCTTCTGTTATGATCACCCGTCCAAAGAAAGTTTCTACAAATACTATTCAGTTTGGACAGGCCTTGCTCATTCGGTCTCCAGCATGACAGGAAATAGATGGTAGAAGAGAGGAGGAACGTGTTGATGGGCCCCGCATGAGGGCGATGAGAGGGTGATTAACCTTCTTTGTAATGCAACCTAGGCTCAATACAAGCTTCCCCTGCTTTGTGGGACTCGGGGGGTCCCGTGGGCACTAGTTCCCTTCTATTGTACTTTTGTTTCTTTATTTAATTCAAGTCCGGGAGAGTAGGCTAATGCCGAACTTCCTTTATATTAAAAAAAGATGCTTGGTACTTCCGACAGTCTAACTCTGGTTTTGTGGGATAGGGGGGTTCCATGGGTACTCTGCCCGTTCACTAGTACAGTTGCAATTTCAAAGTTAAAGCTCTCGAGAGTAGGCTTGTGCTGAAACTCGATGAAAAAAAACAAAAGATATTTGGTACTTGTTAGTATCATCTAGCCTCCTTTACAACAATATCTACTTGAGAAAAAAAAGTTGTGTGCCCATCTATTTCGCATTGACCAGACCTACAGATTACTATCAAATATCACCCATGTAGACACCGTGCCAACATAAAAAATAGAAAATATACTTTAAGTAAATCTTTCGCAAAAGTATTGCCAAAGTAATGGAAAAAGTTGGTTTTCATCAAATTGAGAGGATATAAGATTAAATTTCTTATTACAAAATGAAACTCATACACATATGCATATGGCTTGATTCGATGGTTTATTAATGAGCTTAGGAGCATAAGAGATATTTCGATTAAAACTATCTATTCTTTTGGCCTCAAGAGTACAAAATAAAGAACCTAAATGAAGATTAAATATTCTTTACTTATTAAGTGCTTTACATATAGTATTTACTTTGGATCACTCTTTATCGTCTTTGGATACATATCAAATAATCATAAACTAATGATGTAAAAAGAATGTGTTCATGAAAAATTATTCGCATCATCCTCCCCCCAAAAAGAAAAAGCTATGAACATGTCCATATCTTAAAACAAAAAGGCATTGGAGTAATATACACAAAAGCATTGGAGTAATATACTTGTTTTAGATGATTTCGCATTGATTCGATAGAATTGGCTAAGGCGTTCTTTCACAAATTATCAACATACACAGTTGATAGACCACACTGTATGTCACAAAGACATCCAGTAACCTATAAACAGCAAAGAATGTAGACAAAGACATCCAGTAACGTATAAAGAGTAAACAATCTAGACAAAGAGATTACACTCGTTCACGGAGAACATCAAATGTAATCAAAAAGCAAAATCACAAATCTTAGTGATTGATTGATAGTTCAAGTGACTAGATGGTTGAAATATCAAGAAATAAGGACTAGCAATTAAAGAAAAATTAGGAATCAGATGCGCTGTGGGTCTATACACACAACACATATAATCTGATGTATGTGAGAACACACACATAGGCATGTAAGCTTCTAATGTTAGATCACCTTAAGATTGCTCCCTAATTAGAACTTTTAGGATAAAATGAGTAAGATGTGAATAAAGATCTTTCTTTCCATCATAAAGATTGTTGTTATGTGACTATCAGGGACTTAGGGAGTGGGTGTGTGAACCCACCCCTTTAAGTGGAGCATATGTGGCTTCTCACATGAGTGTCATGTGGCACCCATCTGTTAGGCCACTTGGTAATTCCCTTGACGGAGAGAAAGAGAAGGGCAAGTTATATGGTAGATACGTGGTTGGGAGGAAGGACAATCATCTCTCTCCATGCACAATATACTCTCAAGCTAATGTGGAATAAATTGAACAGAAATAGGCTCTACTACCTTAGGATTTGGAATGAGGTTGTGAAATCCAACTAGCCTCTTCTTAAGCTAGCTGACATGAGCTACTAGATGGATCTGAAAACCTCATTCCAAATCATGAGGTAGTAGAGCCTATTCCTATTCAATCTATCAGAATTAATTTGTTTTGTACTTTGGAAAAACAAGAAAATAAGACCTTTTCCGAATTAACCAAAGAATTATGATAACACTTTGACCACATCCAATGAGAAGTGTTGTTTCCATCTTTGTTTCAAATCATCACCTTCATATGTGTGTATATGTGTACCTCACATTAGAGGATTAGAGAGTGCAATAGATGTGTGAAATGCTTTAGAAGAGCATTTCCAAAATACAACGAAATCAAGGAAGTCCTTATTATGGGCAGAGTTCACAACTTTCAAGAAGAAGAGCTCACAATCAATTTCTGATTATGTGGCAAGGATGAAGGATATTGCAGATAGCTTGGGAGCAGTAGATGAAGACATTGAAGAGGATAAGTTGGTAAGGCAAATACTTACAAGTCTTAGAGGAGATGAGAAGTGGAAGCCTTTCATATTGTCCATAGAATTGCCATTAGATCATTTTACTCATGATCTTAATCAATTGCTAGGACACATGCTAACTTTTGAGTAGGACATTAAGGGAGACAATGATAGGAGTGCAAGTCAAGCTATGTACTCCGAGGACAAGAAAAAGAATGGCAAAGGGAAGCAGCCAACTGATGATGAAGGAACTTCAAGTCAAGCTAATTTCACAAAAGGAAAGATGAACTTTTGAGGTAAAGGAAGAGGAGGTAAGAACAAAGACAATACTAAAGCTTGTTGGATTTTTGGCAGAACAAATCATTTGGCAAATTATTGTTGGTATAACAATCAAAATGGTGGAAGTAATAACCAGAGCTTCAATCAAAGAGGTAGACAAGGCAGAAATCAAAGAGGCAATTTCAGAGGAAGAGGTGGTAGGACATCATATGCTTCAATCTCAGTCCTACAACAACAGTTATTATAAGTATGCATGAGATCAGAAGGGACATGACTCTCATCTTGAATGCAACACATGAAGCAGTAGGAGAAGATCAAAGGGTGTTTTATATTGACTCAGAATGTAGCAATCATCTGAGTGACAATATACCATTGATGACTGATATGGAAGCAAAGGTGAATGGACATACATTTCAAAGAGGAGATAACACCAAGCATAAAGTGGAAAGCATTGGATCAATGAAGACAAAGAGTGGAAGCACACTCTTAAGCAAGGTACTTTATGTTCCTACTATTCCTAAAAACTGGATAAGTGTAGGACAAATTGTGGAGAAGGGATATGAAGTCAGTCTCACAAATGATGGTGTTTATGTGCAAGATCCAAATCAGGGATATAGAAATATCATTGCAGGTAAAAAGGAAGGAAGGTTGTTTACTCTCAAGGTCCAAGGTAATGTGGGACATGCATTATTTACTTATGGAAGTCAAAAGATGTCTGAGTTAGACCTATGGCATAAAAGGCTACGTCATTTCAATGTGAGAGCTATGAAGGAAATGTCAAAGAATGATGTGGTGCTTGGATTGCCAAATGTTGAAAGTCAACACATGGTGTACAAGTGTGAAGTTTGTCAATTAGGTAAAGCACACAAAAGTTCATATAATAAATCAGGGTACAAGTATTCAAATATGCTTGAGTTGGTTCATACAGA
>CM035444.1:79734654-79752154 GCA_020310875.1 Ceratopteris richardii
CAAGTTTATATTTGTTTTCCACATCATAGTGACTTGTTATTTGTGTAAAAATGCGATACTAAATTAATATTGCTTGCTAGATAGAAAAAGTCAATGTCATCTATGTCTGGATTCATAAGTCAAGGATCTATGATTTAATCATAATTTTATGGTTATTTATATTTCAAAAGAAATACATGCATGTTCTTTATAGATAGCATATAAACTATGTTTTATGGTGATTTTATAGAAAGAAAAAGACTATGTTTATACTTCTCTTATAAATTGAGTACATGCACTTTGAGACTTTTTGTTAAAGTGCATGGCTGAAATTAGTCCCAATAATATATAAGATCTCTATATCTATGTCTACATTTTGTTATTATTTTTGCGCACATTTTGGTTTGTGGGTATCTTCATATCTACACGTGAACCTAGCTCTACACTGTGAATCTATCATTACACTAGATTTGTACCTATCGGCAAGAATTTCATCTTGCAATAGTACGTATAAAGAAAAATTCAAAGTTGAGACTGTTGGGTGTGTGTAGAAGTGCGAGAGACACACAAGAAGCACACACAAGGAGAACAAACGCAGCAAGACACACGAAGAAGATGATGGCTTGAATAGCTCTCTCTATTGATCGATGAACTGAACTGAAGTAAGAGCTGAATAATATCCCTAAGTACAAAGTACCACCACATATGAGAGTATCAAGTATGTGGTAACATGGGGAAAAAACCTCTAGCCAGCACTAGAGTAAAAAGTGCCCATGTATAGGGAAAAGGTTCACATCAAAGCTACTCGAGGAACACATAAGTGTAACAAACCCCGTTGGAGCGAATGATGTGAACACATACAGGGAGTGATAGATCAGCCCTCACAAGGTAACAAGCCTAAAGCTTTGTGAAAAGCTTCAAACTTTTCCCGTGGAAGAGCTTTGGTGAATATGTCTGCCACATTATCTTGTGTAGGCACATATACCAAATCAATATCTCCTGCATGAAGGCGCTCTCTCACATAGTGATAATGTACCTCAATATGTTTGGTCCGTGCATGAAACACTGGGTTTCATGCAACAGCCAAAGCACTCTGACTATCTGTGAGAATATGCGTAGCAGCATCAATCTCCATGCAAAGATCCATCAATAGGCATCTTAGCCATATACACTCCACTGTAGCTGTGAAAACTGCCCTGTACTCATCTTCACAACTCGATGTCGCCACTGTAGGTTGCTTCTTACTCAACCAAGATATGCATGAGTCTCCAAGGAAAAAGCAATTACCACTAGTGGACACGCGAGTATCATAACAACGAGCCCAATCACTATCTGTAAAAGCATGCAAGCATGGTTGAACATCTTTGCCATAAACGAGACCTACGCTCAAAGTGCCTCGAAGATATCTAAACACACGTTTCACCGCTTGCCAATGCTTAGTGCCAGGGCTATGCATGAATCAACTCAACTGAGAAACTGCATACTGTATATCCGGCCTTGTGTTGCATACATATATAAGACATCCCATAGCTTGTTGATAAAGAGAAGTGTAAAATGCATCACTGGAATCCTCAATTGAGAGCCTGAATCCTGTCTCAACTGGTGTGGAAACTGGCTTACAATCCTCAAAGTCAAAACGCTGAAGTAGTTTCTCAACATACTTGGCTTGATGCATAACAATTCCCCCCCTCAACGGATACAAACTGGATGCCAAGATAGTAGCTCAAAAGACCAAGATAAGTGACATCAAAAGTATGATGCAAATCAGCCATAAGAATGTCAAGTTTTGCATCACATGACCCAGTCAAGAGTATGTCATCGAAATAAAGAACAAGCACTATAAGATCAGCCCCATTTTTGCGTACATAGAGTGTGCTTTCAATCAGACTACATGTGAAGCCAAGAGCAATCAAGTGCTTATGTATTTTGTCATACCATGCACGTGGAGCTTGCTTGAGACCATACAAGGCTTTATGCAAGCGACAAACCATATGCTCTTTCCCTTTCATAGCAAATCCAGGAGGTTGCTTCACATAGACCTCTTCTTGCAAATCTCCATTCAAGAAGGCTGTTTTTATGTCCAATTGATGCATTTTCCAACCTCGATGGGCAGCCAATGCAACAACGGTACGAATGGTAGTCATGTGTGAAGTAGGTGCAAAAGTTTCCTCATAGTCAATGCCATATTGTTGTGCATATCCTTTGGCAACCAATCTAGCTTTGTAGCGATCAATGCTACCATCAGATTTTCTCTTAATCTTGTAAACCCACTTTGTACCAATGGCATTCTTTCCTTTTGGCAATTCACATAACTCCCAAGTACCATTCCTATGTATGGAATCCATTTCTGATTGCATAGCACTCATCCATTGTGGATCGTCACATGCATCTTCAAAAGAAAGTGGCTCTTCATTACATTTTGTAGCAATAAGAGAATAATCCACAAAATTACTTGATGCATGGTGAGAGCTTGATCTTGTTCTACCAAGTAAAGGTGCACTCAATTTGCTGTCCTGCAAAGTTTGTTTCAGCCACTTTGGCATAGATTGTGCACTCTTGATAGACATTTGGTCATTATGTAAAACATCTTCAATATGTACATCATGCGTGGGCTGAATTTCATGCTCAATTTTAGCCATATTTTGACGCAAATGTTCAGCCATATGTGGCTGGAAATTTCCAACAGTTTTGACATTTTTTGGCTAAATTTTTCAGCCATGTTTGGCTGGAAATTCTCTGCATTTTCAGCCCCATTTGGCTGGAATTTTTCAGCCCTTTGACCCTCAGTTGGCTGGTCTACATGGCCATAGTCAAGCGCACCATTTTGGAACAAAGGCATGAGTGTATCGAACACATCTTGTGAGCTAACTGTTGGCAGTTTTTTGCATTCAAGTAGAGGGAAAACTGAATTTTCAGCAAATACCACATCTCGACTCACAATAATTGTGTTCATCAATGGATGGTACAACCAATATCCCTTACTTTCAGCACTATAACCAACAGATATACATTTCTTTGCCTTGTCATCAAGTTTGTGACGTTGTTGTGATGGCACAAGAGCATATGCCAAACAACTAAACACACGCATATGACTAACCATAGGCTTATGACCATTCCAAGCCTCATAAGGAGTGATGACTCTCAATGCTTTTGTAAGGCAGCGATTCAACACATAGTTTGCACACATGACCGCTTCCATCCAAAACTTATGAGGAAGATGCTTTCCTTTAACCATACATCGTGCCATTTCAAGTAGAGTTCTATTTTTACGCTCGGCAACACCATTTCGTTGAGGTGTATATGGAACCGTACATTGGTGTGAAATACCTCTTTCACAAAGAAAATCATTAAACTCATGTGACATGTACTCACCACCACGATCCGTGCGTAGAGTCAAAAGCTTTTGTGAAGAAAAATTTTCAACCATAGCTAAAAATGCTTTGAAGCAAGAAAATACCTCATTCTTTGCTTTCATAGGATACACCCATGTATGGCGAGTAGCATCATCAATGAAGGTAACAAAATATACATGCTTCCCAAAAGATGGAGTCTTGACGGGACCACATACATCACTATGAACAAGTTGTAATTTTCTTGTAGTGTGTGTATGACTATCTTTTGGAAAAGAAGCACGATGCATTTTTCCAAGAATGCAACCTTCACATGCATGCTTTTCAATGGATTCAAGTGTAGGCAAGCCAATAACCATGTCCTTCTTTTGCAAGTAGAGCAAACTATTGAAGTTCAAGTGACCAAAACGAGCATGCCAAAGCTCCATTTCAGCCATGGAAGAAGTATGAGCAACTAAGGCATTCGAGGCAGCCCTCTTGTATGTATCCATGCGATACAAACCATTACATAATGTATCGGACATCACGATAACATAGCCATTGCTGAAATCATGAACCATACACTTATCATCAACAAAGTGTACATGAAGTCCAGCTTTGGCAATCAACGGAGCTGAAATTAAGTTCTTCTTGATACCGGGCACATACAATGCATTTTTCAAGAGAATCACACCTCCATTTGCAACCGTAAGCTCAATTTCTCCTACTCCAATGATAGGATAAGAGGCATTGTTTGCACATACCACATGTCCTCCTTTAGGTGCATCTTTCAAAGAGGCAAAAAATCTTTTGCATGATGTTATGTGCTTTGAAGCACCACTATCAAAGAACCAATCGGAATCAGCCTCACTCACAACCATACATTTAGAATGTAAAGAAGCATCATAATGACATGTAACTACACATGCCCAAAAATCTTGAGCCATGTTAGCTTCATCATTCTTTGCATTTGCTGAGTTTTCAGCAATAGACATGCCGGATTCCTTCTTCTTTTCATTGCGTTTAGCAAGCTTTCTACACTCATCAATAGTATGACCAGCCTTTCGGCAATATTTGCATCTCTTCTTCTTTTGCAAATCATCATCATTAGAGGAATGAGTGGAAGAGGAAGCTTGAGGCTTTGGTTTTGATGAACCCAAAGCTGAACCATAGTTGCTTTTCCCCTTTTGTGAGATAGCAAGTGCTTGCGTTCCCTCAATCAAACCACTCCTATTCACTCTAGATTGCTCTTCTTGCAAAAGAAGAGACACAACCTCATCAAATGCATACATATTAGGATTTCCTTTTGCAACCAAACGGAGTGTAGTAGCAAAGCTTTGAAAAGATTTTGGTAATCCTTTCAACAATGTAGAAATGAGTGATGCATCCGGAATAATCTCATCTATGTTTGCCAGTTGCTCTTTCAAGTCCTTGATGCGTGTCACATACACATCCACTGAATCATTTTCAGCCATACATACATCCTCAAGTTGCTTCCTCAAGTATGCAACACGTGCTTCATTACGCACGGCATACAAAGAAGCAAGAGTGTCCCATGCCTGTCTCGATGTAGAACATGACCGAATGTGTGGAACTATATGACGCTTCACTGAAAGCGCAATCAAAGCATGAGCTTGAGCATCTTTTCCATCCCATCTAAGCTGCTCCTGTGTAGGTGGAGAAGGAGAAACCAATGTGCTCGAAGAAGAAGCTCCATCTGTGACAGTAGACTATGAAGTAGAAGCACCTGCCGGTCTTCGATCTACATCTGCCACTATGTTCCAAAGTTGTTTTGCAATAAGAACATGCATCATCATGTAAGAACACATCGGATAGTTGGTCGCATCAAGCTTATCTTTAGCTTGAAGCATGCCAAACAAGTCATTGCTGCCCGCCATTTCACTGAGGAACAAGAATATGACAAAATCTTCACTTCGACGAAAACTGAAATGAGTGCTGAAATTTCAGCTCACAAACCGTCACTCTGATGGCGATTCTGACTGTGCGAATGGCTTCAAAATGGGGGTAAAACTCCAGCGCACCTGGTGGAAATGTTTACGGGCTGCTGAAATTCACACTTCTATGCTCTGAAGTCGATTTGCACTGTTAAAGTGTGCGTGCGCTGCGACGCGAAAAACCAAAACTTGAGAAGAAGTTGAACCTGCTCTGATACCACTGTTGGGTGTGTGTAGAAGTGCGAGAGACACACAAGAAGCACACACAAGGAGCACAAACGCAGCAAGACACACGAAGAAGACGATGGCTGGAATAGCTCTCTCTATTGATCGATGAACTGAACTGAAGTAAGAGCTGAATAATATCCCTAAGTACAAAGTACCACCACATATGAGAGTATCAAGTATGTGGTAACATGGGGAAAAAACCTCTAGCCATCACTAGAGTAAAAAGTGCCCATGCATAGGGAAAAGTTTCACATCAAAGCTACTCGAGGAACACATAAGTGTAACAGAGACCTATCTTTGGTGGCATTATAGAAGATCCATCATGTATAGAAAGCCAATAGGTAGTCTTATCTATGATACACTTAGAAGATCTTAGATAAGTTATGTAGTCTATGTGTTGCAATTAATATAAGTTCCTTAAAGTAAAATTTTAAATGTTGGAAGGAGAGTTTTTGGATATTTTGAAGTGAAACCTAATGATGAGTTGTTTGATCTATATATGGATCTCCAAGAGATAGACTTATATATCCAAATGTTTAATTTTCTAATGTTTGTAATATTGTAATATGTTGGGGTGAAAAATAAGGAATAATCAATGGTGATTCCTATAAGATATCTTGATGCAAATTTCTATGTGATCGAGATGCATTTATATTTCTTTTTTTTTTTGCAAAGATATCAACTTGATGCATGTTATTACACATGAGCATGTTATTTTTAATTTTCAAAAGTTTCTTGAGTTTTCAAAGATTAGAGAAGTGCTTGGAGGATGGAATATGGATTTAACTTGATGGGAAGTTTAAGAACGTCAATCTCAATAGGTAATTCACTAGGATGATTAGTCATTTGAATTGGCCCACATTGTTGTAGTGTGCAAATTTAAATATGATTCTTCCTTATGTTTATACTAACCTTTTTATTAATTTTATAATTGTCATATATATTTATCCATTCCTAATACCCATCATACATTTAGGTTTGGTGTATGTCCATGTTGTGCAAATTTGTACAAGAAACAATATTTAAAGATGCAATTTGATAGCAAGACTTGTTTGATACATATGTTGCTTGTAAACATACTAAAGAAAGTAGGTGTGACCATAAGGAATACTCATCAAAATATCCATCCATTTCCCTAAATTTGTTGTAAAGTATGTCCATTTAAGAAGTAAAAGATGAAATTTTGCAACTTCTATCTTTTGTGTCAAAGAGGAAAATGAGAGAGAGTCCAATCTTTCTATGTATTTGAAGAGAGCAAGAAAGCAAAGAATCATAAAACCTATATTCATTTCAAATATTCCCTTCCCTATCTATTTTTAAAGACCCCATTTAATAATAAGATTATCTTTCACATATTAGTTAATTTGATACATAGTTTATCATTTCAATGACATCCATCAAAATCACAACATATATTCCTTCACACAATTTCTAAAAATAGTTTCCAAAAATAATAAGAGCAATGGATTCAAATTATTGAAAATATTAAGATTTTTTCAATACATGCACCTAAACAAATCATATATTCTTCTTCGTAAAAATATCTATGAAGTCACCATTATGGGTACTCAATCAAGATAATGAAGCCTACTTATATAATTGTTTAGTTCCTATTATACCTTCCTATATGGTGGTGGTTTGAAGATATCATTGTTGTGAACTAGAAAATGCACCAGAATCTAGATTTTAATGTTGATAAAAACAAGGATTTTTTTAAGCCTTTGATATCTACATAGTAACTTGCAAAAAATCATGTAAGTTTTATTGACATTCTTAATAGAACTAATTGAAATGTAGGTTGCAATTTCACATAGCTATAAAAAATCAATTAACATTTGGTAGTATCTCTATTCAAGTTTTTCACGATTCTATATCACCTCGAAGGAAAAAAATATATAATTATACACATATCCCTTGTTCATATCACATTGATCCCTCAAAATATTGGTCATTGTTGAACTCATCACTTTATCTCGCATTATACTTATATAATAGTGATACAAATTCTAATAAGTGCACGTGGAGAATCTAAATTTTCTTCCAAGGACACTATCTTTTCATCATATTTCAACCCAAAGAGAATTTTCATTATTTCTAGTAAGGGAATCTCCTTCAAATAAGAATTTCTTAAATTGACCTTGGCTCAAAAATAATAAAGTATAGATGAATCCACATAAAGAAGGTTCTAAAACCTTATAATTCATAGGATGAGTAAAAGGTCAAAAATTCATAAATGTTTGACCTATTGTGAATGTTAAAAATTTTCAATCCCTCCACCTAACATCATGCTTCGATGTAAATCATGTTGTCTCTTAATGCAACCTCCATTAAAATTAATGGGGATTTTTTATTCCTAGAGGTCATTGTTATAAATGGATTTACATATCAACCTATTTCATAATTGAGGTTGGGATTGGTATGATGATTTCTGAAATCAAAAAATTCATCTATTGATAGCCATGAAATTATTCACATTCTTCTTAAAAATGAGGTATGACGACCAAAGCTCTCTTATCCATAACTATACTTCATCACATATCCATAGATACAACTAGTCTATAATAAGATCATCCCAAAAGAGCAAAATCTTTTATTGACATGAAATTCATTGATTCCATAAGTGTTGATCAATGAGATCACTATCCTATGGATTTTCAAAAAATTATACAATGGAATTGTCCGAAAATGGCTTTGCTTGTCTCGAGTGTTTTTTTCTAATTAATGTTGAAAGACTAGGATTTCTTATTATCTTTGATGAAGATGTCTCTCGATCTCAATAAATCATCAAGGCCTCCTCTTAAGTGAGTCCTATAAACATAAACTACATTTTATAATTCTTAAGTGAAGTGGAGCTAAAGAGGTACTTTTAGAAAAATTAGCTTTTTATTTTTTTTGCTAGCTTGTCTGAACTCAATAATAGCAACCACTCATACTGCTAGTGAGACTTTGTTTTTCATTCTATGTGCTTCATGGTTCCAAAGATGCATCAAACAAGTCTTCATAAAATAGGATGTTGATATTTTGGTATAGGGTGGATATTTACAAGAGTTCCATCAACTACTCGAGGACTTTTCTTTTATAATTCTAATGATTTATACAGAGAGAGAGAGAGAGAGGTGTGTGTGTTTAGTTATATAAAGCATACTTATTTGCAACAATATTGAGCAATCAACATGTAATAATAAGATTGTCAACATACGATATACTCAAAAACATATTTTACCCTACTTGAAAACATATAACCTTGCGTTTTGAAACAAGTACTTTCATGCTTGATGGACTGAAGTAGTCATTATATCCTCTTAGACCATGTCTTAAGGGGCTTCTTTCAACACAAATAAAGGCTCTTTAGGTTAAACATGGAATGGATATTCAATTTGCCCACAAAGATAAAAAAATTGTTGTGTTACAATTTATATTTTGAAATTACTAGACAATTTTTCAATTAATATATGTGATTTTATGACATCTATGGTTCTAACTTGAAGCTTGAAAAGCAATTTTGGTTACAATGAATTCAAGGATGTGACTTTGTATAGGTAGGAGCCAGAATATGCCATTCATTTTTAGTTAGGGAATCAAATGTCTTTTATTTATGTGATACAATGTCACACATTAAGTATATTGTTTCATGGGTTATCAAGTGTATGTATAGCCATGTCATGCTGGAAAGCCATGAATCATACCTTCAAATAGTTGATCAACACTAAATGATAATGCAATCATCTTATCTAAACAGAAAATAATGATCTTACAGATTCTGAAGATTTAACATGGAGAAATATTGTAAAACATCAAAATCTAACAAACAATCTTGTTCATATTTAGAATGGGTATTCAATATGCACACAAGGCCTCTAAAATTTTTTGTGTCAAAATTTATATTTTGAAATTACTACTCAAGTTTGCTATAAATATATGTGATTCTATGACTGCATCTATGGTTCTAACTTGAAGCTTTAAAGCAACTTTGGTTACAATTAATTCAAGGATGTGACTTTGTATAGGTAGGGACTAGAATATGCCATTGATTTTAGCTAGGGAATCCATTAAGTGTATGCATAGCCCTACTATGTCGTATTCAAAATCCATGAATCATATCTTCAAATCGTTGCTGAATACTTAATGATAATGCAATCATCTTATCTAAAGTGAAAATATTGCGCTTACAAAATTTAGAGTTTTAACATGGTAAATAATTATAAAACATCAAAATCTAACAAACAATCTTATTTATATTTAGCCAAGTACAAGAATCCTTTCTTTGTGACTAGAGAATGTAGTGGGCTTAGAAAACATCTTTATAATCATCACATGTGAATTGGTCAATCAATGCTAGCACTGTCATTATAGCATGAAACCTAGTTTTTCATACCAAGAACAAGCATGTTACAATACATTATCACTTTAGTAGAGATAATTTTTTTAAAATGATGTTCTGTACGCTCCAACACAGAATATGGTTACTAGTATATCCGCTAAATCACTACCTCAAAAGAGGTTTGAGCATATAAGATATATATTGAATCTTCTATGATTTTCTACTGACCATTAGACATTTGAAAAACATTCTACGAAGAATGTTAAGGAAATACAAATCAAAGTATGCCTTATTCAACGAGTCAATAAATGGAAATTTAACTTAATTATTGGGCTAATGTTCTTCAATATCAACCATCCAGTAATACTTGAGCTAAAAATCCTCCATCCTACTATTTGCTTTTTAAGCATCTAATCTACTAACCATCATGATTGTACCCATTCACGTTATACCTGTATTACATCTACATCTTCATGTTACAATAGTTGCATTTCGAGGTTTCATACAGTTGATTAGTTCAAATAATTTTGAGTTTGATTATTGTTGCATGTGCTTCATCTTATATGAAGATCTTTTGTGTTAAAAGCTTCGCTTCCTTCTCCATCAAGTTGGGCTGTAAGTGTTGAGGGTGTGTGTAGTGGTAAACACTTTGAACCAGGGTTCAATAGCTGCAAATCTGCTTCCTTGTATCTGAAGAGTAGGTGTCTAATACTGGCTGAAGGAGCATTAAAGAATTTCCACCTTCAATTATATTAAGGATATCAAGTATCCCTTAAATTTCTAAAAGTGAATATGTTTGAAACATACAGAATATCTGACCACCTCTTTGAATGCCACATGACATACAACGACCATTTTCAAAGCTCTTATGTCATCAAGGATACTTCAATGCAAAATCATGGATGTGGGTTCTCATCCATGAAACGGAGCCTTCCTTTCTCATAAGGAATCAGTAACTGTAAGAAAATTATGATACATGGAGCCATGTAACTTTCCTGGTTGACTTCCAATCATTTCATCAGGCTTTCACCAGAAACTTTTGATATATGCCAATGAAACCCTCTTGTAAACCTGGATATGGTTTGCATATGCTTACTGCTATCAGCTGGATGCAGGCCTCTTGCAATTGAATCCGTGGCATACAGCTAGCCAGATAATTAGGATAAGAAGAATCAATATTCCCAAAATGACCAGTTTAATCTTCATATTTTCAAGCCACATTCTACGCCGCAACTGCCTGCCTTGTCTTTGAAAATTGTCTGCCTGAAAAGTGAATTATATGACCCTGAGCTGAGAGTTAATAATAGATTTCAAAACACAGAACAGCAAATAAAGGTAGGCTGATAAAATTTTATTCAAAAGTAAAATGACTAGGGTTTCAGCAAAGACTACTTTCGAGGAGTCACATGGACTCATTGCTTTAGATTTAAATACAGAACAGCAAATAAAGATAGGCTGAAAAAATTTCATTCCAAAGTAAAAGACTAGGGTGTCAGCAAAGACCACATGTTTTTGAGTCACATGAACTTCTCAAACAACAACTACATTCTAAGAACACGATAGGGATCTTCCTCTCCCCAAATTGAAGTGACCAGAACCACATTAAGGATGCTACATAAATCAGAAGGAACCATGTGAGCATCATAAGTGATAATGGCATTGCAAAAGTAGCATAGATATCTGAATCAGATCTCTCAATCATGTGACTCACAGAAGTATATGCTATCAATGCATTCAGAGCCCTGTAAGTCAGATAAGTAACAGAAGATTTGTTGTTCATGACAAGATAGAAAACATAACTATTCAGTGTTTGGATTCCATAACAACCACACAAAATCATAGTTAAAGGCATGAATACTCAAGTGTGAAACGAAATAGAACCATACCTGATAGCGAAGATTTTCTGATTTGTCTACTAGCAACTCAATTTTTTCACCTCTATCCAGTACCTGCAAAAAAAACAGTAATAACCAATGCAAATGTCAAAAATGTACGAAAATTAAACTCCAGAAATAAGGATTCGTATCTCTATAAGCTTAACAATGTTATTTTGATTTTATTGGCCTCTTGTACTACTGTTTTCTTTCTCAGGGCTCAGCTCTCCTGTACACATTAATAATGAAGAACTTCTGTGATCTCCTCCCCTCTCCTCCCACCAAAAAAAAGGGAGAACAAGCACAAATTAAAACAAAAACAGAAAAAGGAAAAAAAGAAACAAACAAAAAATAAAAACAAAACAAGAAAAAAAAGGGAAAATTCGATTTTATGCCATCTAATGTCTGCATATAGGGTGCACCTACTTTGTTTTGTTTGGTAGTGCTGGTGTCCCACTTCTGGGGGTCTGAATCAGAATATAGAAACCCCATGCCATCCACATGTCATTGTCTCACCACAGGATACAACAATCTTAATGCCATCATATCCGTATCAATGATCATCATTCCTCAAACCGATGCAAGGAGAATGAATGTAATACCTAAACATCAAATCTTCCTCGCTTATTTTACTAACACAGCAGGATGTTATGAGAATGTCAAAGCATAAAATTGATAAACTCAAAAGATATAGAAAGATATATCCTACATAGGAAACTTTTGCTTACCTTTTCAATGTTTTCCATCATAATGCCCTTCACCTCAGTAACTTGAGCCCTGACTTTGGAAAGTTTATTCATTTCATCAGGATGATCAACACAATATTGCATATGATCTTTCAGTTTTGACCTGCAAGTGGAAAGCAAAGTTTGAACAAAATGGATGAATTCAATCAACTACTTTATGTTTTTGCATTTATGTATTATATAGCATACCCATATTCCTTATCTAGACCATGGGCACTCACAAAATCACATTTTCCATTTCCATATTGCCTCTTAAAGTCTTCCTTCACACGTTCCAAAAAAGCAATAGGGATTTGCCTCCCCAGTGAAACATCAGAAACAACAGCATAAGCTGCAGGATTGAACATAAAACTTTTGAGAATCTTCTAAGTTAAAGATTTTGTTTGTTTTAGACATAGTTAGTAAGATATGATATGTGCCGTACGTATTAGTACAGTACTACATACAAACCTTAAGATTTGGGGCTTTCCGTACGGTAGTCGCATGTTCATAAGGTAAGATGACAATATATATGTATACATGTATATGGGAGTAGTCTTTTTTGTCATGAATATGCATAATATTGTATCTATGCATGAAGATAATTATTCACTAAAAATATAGTTGCAAAACCAGTATGAAGATAATATAGTTGAAAAAAGCCTTGCATCAATCATGTGTGCATTCTCTCTCATTGATGAACAGAGAAATACACTTATTCTTTTACCTTCCTGAACAAAACCTCAGCAATATACTGGAGTCTTTCTCATGAGAATCACAGTTCAGAAAATGAATCTTTCTTTCAATATCAAGGGCTTCCAAAAGCCCAGGCACTAAGAATATTCATCACACATCAGGCGAGCATGAATGTTTTCTACAATCCAATCATCATCTTACTAAAGAATTTAGCCAAACCGTCTGCTAGTCTACTTACACTAGTGCAAGCAAAATGGCCCACATAGATGTGGCATAATACTTTACAATCTCAGAAATTCGAAGAAAAATCTTAATACCAAGGGAAAGATGCTAGAGGGTCTCTGTATGTGAAGTGAAGGGAAGTCTAGTGTGAAAGAGAAGGCCAAAAGCTTAGGATTGCTACCCAATATGCCCAAGAGTGAAGCCCAAATGATGTTGGCTGAAATAAAGTGAGTGTTATACATGGTCATTGGTTGGATTGCTCTTTGAGTAGTTCAGGAATATGTGATTACTTTCTCATGCATGAAATAATCATTTCTTAACAGTTTGACCAAAGTTTATGACCTAATTCGACTTCTGTTCTATGATACATATATACCTTCATAAGTTCAGAGTTATCCAAACTTACAAACTCAGCATAGAGAACACAAACACATACACATTGGAAAAAATAACAAACAAAAGAAAGAGACTTAAGACCAATATAAGACATGAAAAATACAACCAAGAAAGAAAACCAATACAAAAAGAGACGCGCACACACTCACATGAACACACACACCCACACACAAACAAAAATAAATTTTAAAAATAATAATAATAATAAATCAGTAATAAAAATAAAATAAAAAATAATAAAAATAAAAAGTTAAATAATAAAAATAATAATAAATTAAAAAAGAAACAAATTAAAATTAAAAAATAAATAAATAAAATTATATACATACACATATATATATATATAAGCAAATTAAACAAAAACAAAACGAAACAAAAAGTGCATCGTCAACTTCTATGTCTGTCCTAAACAAGAAGTATCAGAATTAAACTTTATCATGCATAGCTTGGACAAATAGCTATGACATCCTTACTCACGTCATCAGTGCCCTAGAGTAGGTGTAGACTTTAATAAAGAGTCTTTCTAAATCAAGATCTCTAACAAAGTCAACGAACTGAGTTTCTATCACTTCCGGAAGTGAAGGGCAAACTCAGCCATGATAAAGTCTTGCACAAAGAACAAACAAATAATAAGAAGAAAGGAATTAGAATTATAAAAATTAAAATTATGATTAATAAATATATAGATAAATAAATAAATAAATAAATAAAAATATGAATAAAAAATAAATAAACATTAAAAATTAAAAAATAAAAATAAATTTTTAAAAATATATTAAAAATAATAATAAAAAATATAAAGAAATAGCTATAATAATAATAATAATAATAATAATAATAATAATAATAATAAACATAAAAGAACAAAAGACTAGAAAGAAGCTATAAATAAAGAGTGAAAAAGAAGGGGAGGGGGGGAGAGGGGGGGAGAAAAATAAATAAATAAATAAATAAAAAATAAATAAAAAAACGCACAAAATACCTTATCATTAACCCATACACTGTTCCCCTTTTCTATTGAATTTACTAATGATTAATTTGAACACATGAAAAGAAGAAGAACCATAAATGAACTTGTTACGAAGTAAGAAAGTCCTTACCTTCTTTGAAACTTTCTTAAATAAATACCCTTTTTGAACAAGCAAAGAGATTAGTTGACAACATTGAATTACAAATGAAGACAAGCTTGAACATAAACGAGAAAATCTAAACAATTGAGAGCAAATAACGCCGTACTTTGCTAAATGAGAAATATTTGAATCAATATGAAGCATACGTATCATGCTAATGCTAGCAAATTCCGGTTCTAATCTTTTATCATAAATGTCTACTTCCAAACCAAAAGGAGACTGAAATATTTTTAGATCTAGAAAAGCACAAGAATCACCATGTGAAGTACAATTCAATTCACAAAACGTTTTGGGATAAATACCACCACCAAAAGCATCATTGTCTAAATACATAAAATCTTGAAAAGAACTAAAATTAGGAACAAACAGATCATCTACAAATCGTCTAATATTAGAAAGTTTGTGTATAATGATAGGACAGGTATTAGCTAAAACAAGCCTTTCCATAAATTCAAATTCATAAGTAAAAAGATAAAAATTAGCAAGAAAGACAGCACAATTTGTACCCATAGGAATTCCAATACATTGTTTGAATAAAGGATCACCAACTGAAATATACAAGTTTTCTAAAAGAAAATCTAACCAAAGAAGAATGTCGTTTTCATCTACCATTCTAGTGTAACGTTTCTTTTTACTATCTATTTCTACAGACTTGGATTTCAACCATAAATAATCAAAATGTAATGCAGATTTTTCTACCAAAAGAGCCTTACATCTATCTTTGGTGAATTTAAAAGAGAAAACTTTCCTAACTAAAGAAGAAATCCTATGTTCTATGATACAAACTAATCAAAGTGTTTATCACTATATACAATGATTGATAAGATCTAACCAAAAAATATACAGATTAGAGATGTGGACCGTGGTGCAAATGTTAAGCATAGAAATCAAAAGGATGTAGAGAAGAGCAAGCACATAGAAGCTTTTGAAAGTCCCTTGTATGATTATTAGACTGAGGAACATAAGTTTTATTAAGATGAAGGCTTTTGGGCACTTGGACCTTCTTTTATATGTGATAACTTTAAAATGTGCCCATGTGGCCCAACAGCTGTTGGCAAAACCTTAGTCTGAAATTATCTAGTCTTCCAGGGATGAGAAAGATCACAAACATCTATTCATCCTGAATCATATATATTACTCTTTTTGTAACTGTACCAGGAATGCTACCCTGCTGCAAGCAAAAGGTCAATCTACAGACTCTCATAGTAATATTTGTCGAGTAAATCTAAAAATTGCTTGTAATTTGAAAAGAAAATGAACCTACCTAATACTTAGAATATTTTTATTTTATTTATATTTTATCATTTACTCTACTTCATTAGCAAACATGTATTGACTATCACGTACCCTAAATTAATAAAATATCTTCATAAAGATCTCGATCCTTAAGCGAGAGTCAAAGGAGAAGATGTATCGTAAGCTACACAGAGAGCTTGAGATTGCCGGTAGGTGAGTGACATGATCAAGAGTATTGACCATCCATTTGTCTTTTAATTATTTTACGGATGTGTCTCTTAATTATTTTGTGATCTGTACATTCTATTCAAGATTTCACTGTTTTCACATTTGGGACTCTTTACATGTTATGGCTTATTATTTCTTTAATGTTTTAAGTTGTGGTTGTAACTTAAAAGTTCTTATGATTTTTAATATGTCAAGTGTTTTAGAAACTTAAACTTTTACCCACATACACACACACCATACATACACACACACACGTATATATATATACACATATATATATACATACACATATATATATATATATATATATATATATATATATATATATATATATATATATATATATATATATATACACACATGTCACACACACATATATATATGAACATACAATAACATACCAAACCATCCTTCCGTATACCATTCACGTATCCTACTGAACATACTCTACGGATAGACCGATGGAGAGCTATTGCCTTTTATGGATGGCTAGACCTACGTGGATGTACGTACAAAACTATTGCTTGTACGCTGGCTTGTTGCCCATATGTAGCTTAAGTTTGGTTTGGACTAGTATAGAAGTTATTTATAGATAAGTCGATGAGAGGTAATGCCTCTTATGGATGGCTAGGGGGTGGTTATACATGCAAACCCATATAGAGGAATCTTTAGCTAGATATGGAATATTTCTTTTATCATCAGATTAGGAGATGCTATCCTCGAATTCCTATCCAAGAGGGTCATCGATTCCTTGAGACCCTCGATTCGACCTCCTCACTGCTACCTTAGATCCCACAATATTGTTGGTTTTTAAGGCCCACAATCAATATATAGAGAGACAAAAATGAAATAGAAACACAAGAGAGAGTAGGCAAGACAAAAGAGAAATGGAGCAAAGCTCCAGATATATGCCATACATCCCAAAATATGAAGTACATGAATGTAACAAAGAATCATAAAGTTTGCATATAATTGCACAAATATCTTAGTAATTTCACAATCTCCATAAAGTGAAGATGATCTCGTACATGTATAGATAAGCTCCAAGTTCATGTCCTCCTTCATGCTGAAGAATAATCACAAACCTTGTCTGCTGCCCTCCTTGTTGAAGATGAAGAAAACCATAACACCAACTCCTCCAAGGTTGAAGGACCTTTGCCAAGCTCTAAGATTGAGGTCTT